>JACCGJ010000719.1:11503-25939 GCA_013407085.1 Atriophallophorus winterbourni
CTGGTCTACTACAAATTGGTGAGCCCGACATACACGCATTCTTCGTGTATCTTTTCCGGTACGTCAAAATTTTTCCGCTTCACATCGGAGTTTTCAGGTAATTTTTTTACCTCGTTTAATCGTGCATTTTATTTGCATCAATTATTCCTGTTTATCATGAGTGATCCTATACGCGTTATTTTGGTTTCGACGGTCATCGACACTCTGTTCGTTACGCTTATCACTTGGGGGATGAACTTTTGCGCCATGTGGACCAGGTAAGCGACCTCGGCGTCATCGTACAGCACGACTTGGGCTGCTCCAGCCAGTGCAACAAGGCTGCAAGAACCGCAAACCACAGTGTTGGTCTTCTGAGGCGACTTTTCAGACGCTTTGACCGACGCCTCTTCCCACAGCTACTGTCCGCCTACATCCGCCCCCCGCTCGAATATGCAGTCAGTGCGTGGCATCCGTGGCTCCAACAAGACATGAACGCCCTCGAACAGCCACAACGGCGAGCAACTAAGCTTATCAACGGCCTTCAAAACATGTCCTACGAAGAACGGCTGCAGTATAGCGGCCTCTTCTCAATCCGCTACCGACTCCTCCGCGGTGATTTGCTTTTGACCTTTCGCATTCTCACAGAGAATCACCACCCTTGCAAGTCCTTGATGCCTCTATCCAATCGACGTACTCATCGTGGGCACAATCTCAAGATTGCTCATCAGAACAGCCGATTGAACAGTCGACGGTATTTCCTACCCCTTCGCATATGCCGTGTATGGAACGCTCTCCCGCCGGAGGTGGTATGTGCTGAGTCACTGTCTTCGTTTAAGCAACGTCTAGACAAACACCTTTGGCAATCAACTTTCAAATGACTTGTTTATCTTTCGCCATTCCGTTCTACCCCATTATACTACATACCACTCACATATCCATAAATAACTAACATTTTTCCAGTTTTTTCTCCCCAGCTTGCAAGCATCAACGTTGCTCACGCCAAAGCAACCGTCCGCAAGTCCGTCATGCACTGGAGGACGTGGTGGGAATGTGTCTTGGGCTGACACTTCTCCCTATAAAAAGCCACAAATGTCCAATCAAGGTGTATGCTATACGCGAACATGGCCCGCTATAAGGCCTATTTGCCTCCGTTTTTTATCTCTTGTATGCTTTTTAGCACGCTTTGTGCGACCCTCTGTACACACCACCCAGTGGTTTCTTACAAGCTATCAGCTTTTATTACCACAATAAAACTATTGACTATTGACAATACCCAGTTTCATTTCCCAGGACCCTGAGTATTGGTTTCATTTTTTAGAAACTGAATTTAGTTCTAAAATATCATTGATGACTACGCCATGTTTTCACAATTAACGCAGAAACTCCCCGCGGATGTGTTATTACAGGTACGCGACGCAGTCCTGACTGCACCCATAGGTGACCGCTACCGTATCGTCAAACAAGCCGTGATTTCTCGCACGGTTCCGTCTGAACGATATAGGCTACAGCAGCTGTTCGGCAACTTGGAAATTGCCAACAAAAAGCCATCTACCATACTAATGGAGATGCGCCGCCTGCTAGGGTCATCGCACATTGACGAGTCCTTACTAAAGGAAATATGGCTCCAGCGCTTACCTGAGTGCGTGCAGCCCATCTTGGTTGCTGCGAAAAGCACTCCGGTATCTGATCTTGCGAAAATGGCGGACAACATCGCTGAATGTATCCGTCCCTATCCGGATGCCCGTGTTTCTACAGTAACCGCAGGACTATCACGCACTCAGGGTACTCCAGCGAAAGGCAACAATACGGATCTACTGTCTGAGGTTGCAACTTTACGCAATGAGGTTCGTAACCTCACACTCAACAGTAAGGCACGATCACGTATCCCATCCCGCCAACGCTCGAGTAGCCACACTCGATCACCCGTCTGCTAGATCCATCGGAAGTACCGCGATAATGCGCGGCGTTGCATTAAACCTTGCGCTTATCGCACATCGCCAGCGAAATACTCGGTCCGGCCCCCAACGACGACTTCTGTCTTGGGCACGAAGAGTTTAAGTCGTCTCTTCTTTATAAAGGATAAATCCACAGGACAACGTTTTCTGGTAGACACTGGTGCCGAAATCAGTGTACTGCCGGTAGACACTCGCGAAACGTCCAATCCGATGAGCCAACACTTAAAGGCAGCTAACGGATCCCTTATAACAACCTACGGTCAACGCTCCTTGACCCTTGATTTAGGTTTACGTCGTGAATTCCGCTGGATTTTTACAATCGCTGCGGTTCCATTTGCGATCCTGGGCGTTGATTTCTTGCACTCGTTCGACATTCTTGTCGATTCTCGCAGCTGATAGATGGGACTACTCGTCTTAAAGCTCTTGGTACCCCGAGCAGAGATGCAATGATTTCTCCTGTGCTACATTTTGGCGAAGTAGAACCCTGCTATGCCACTTTGTTCCCGAAATATCCTAAATTATTCCAATCATCATCGACTGCACTACCGGCGGTTACTACACCAGTAGAGCACCACATCGCCACCAGTGGTCCTCCAGTATACGGAAGACCGAGGCGATTACCGCCAGGGAAGTTGCAGATTGCACGCAAAGAATTCCAGCACATGCTGCAATTAGGTATTGTACGACCTTCCAGTAGCCCTTGGTCATCTCCTCTGCACATGGCACCCAAGAAAAACCCAAACGATTGGCGCCCCTGTGGTGATTACCGCAGGTTAAATAAAGCGACGGTACCCGATAGGTACCCGATCCCGCACATTCAAGACCTGGCTGCCAATATCCATGGGTGTATCATTTTTAGCAAGATAGACCTGGTTCGAGCGTATAACCAAATACCGGTCGCGGAAGCGGACATCCCAAAGACGGCAGTTACCACACCGTTCGGACTTTACGAATTTGTCCGTATGCCGTTTGGTTTATGTAATGCCGCTCAAACCTTTCAGCGATTCATGGACCAGGTTTGCAGAGGTCTGGGTTGCGCTTACGTATATCTCGACGATGTACTGATTGCTAGCGCATCCAAAGAGGACCACATGCGCCACCTAACGGCACTTTTTGATCGTTTGTCCAGTCATGGGATAACGATGAATGCGTCTAAGTGCAGTTTCGGCCAGACTCAGATCGATTTCCTGGGTCATCAACTTTCAGCTTCGGGTATCCGGCCACTGGATGAAAACACTGACGCCATCCTTAACTTCCCAGAGCCAACAACATTTAAGGAGCTCCGGCGTTTTCTGGGACTGTTAAACTTTTACCGCAGATTCATCCCACAGTGCGCCCGAATATCCCAGCCTTTAAGTGATTTGCTCCGTGGTAGTGCGAAGATATTACTACTTACGGAAGAAGCCAAATCGGCTTTCACTTTGTTAAAATCCCACATAACAAACATCAAATCACTTAGCCACTATAGGCCCGACGCCCCGCTGTCCTTATTTACGGACGCATCTGCCGAAGCAGTGGGGGCTGTACTTCAACAATACGTTGATGGGTCATGGTACCCTATATCGTTCTTCTCTAAGCGGCTCCAGCCCGCAGAGACCCGATATAGCACGTTCGGTAGAGAGCTTTTGGCTATCTACCTCGGAATCAAACATTTTCGCCATTTCCTGGAGGGCAGACAGTTCGCAGTGTTTACTGATCATAAGCCCCTCATCCACTCGCTCAGCAAGTCATCAGAGCGATATTCTATCAGAGAGACGCGGCACCTGGATTTTGTCAGTCAATTCACGACTGACATACAGCATATCGCAGGTGCCCAAAACCCGGTCGCGGATGTACTCTCTCGAATAAATGTAGTAGAGTTGCCGTCCTCCATCGACCTCGGTGAAATCGCCGCAGCGCAAGCTGCTGACACTGAAACAGCACAGCTCAGGGACTCCAGTTCCCTTGACATTAGACTTCTACCCTTGTCTGACGGCTCGGGCGATATCCTGTGCGACGTTTCACAAACCACACCCCGACCCCTGATTCCATCTGCATTCAGGCGGCGCGTTTTTGAGGGATTACACAATCTCTCCCATCAAGGCATTCGTGCCAGTGTTAAAATGATAACGGCTCGATTTATTTGGCCAAAAGCTAGTAAGGATATTCGAAGTTGGGCAAAAGCGTGTCGTGAATGCCAGCTCACGAAAATCCATCGACACACCAAGAGTCCATTAGGAACTTTTGTCGAACCGGATGAGCGTTTTTCACACATACACGTAGACTTAGTCGGCCCATTGCCCCCTTCACGTGGCCACATATATATCCTCACGATAATCGACCGTTTCACCAGGTGGCCTGAGGCCATCCCACTTCACAACTGCTCTTCCGAGACAGTTGCACATGCCTTTTTCGAGCGTTGGGTGGCACAGTTCGGTTGTCCGGGTATTGTCACTACGGACCGAGGTTCCCATTTCGATGGTGCCTTCAGTAAATTGCTAGCTACTCTGGGTTGCCAGCATCACCGAACTACAGCTTACCACCCCGCGGCGAATGGGATGGACGGAAGGTTGCACAGGCAGCTCAAGGCGGCATTGATGGCGCATGGAGGTATTGACTGGACCGAAGTCCTACCGATCGTCCTAGGTTTGAGGTCAACCTTTAAAACCCCTTTGCAAGCTACCGTAGCCGAAATGACATACGGTCGCGCCATCGCTCTACCTGGCGAGTATGTCGCCCCACACAAACAATCACCCTTCGCCTACGGCGATTACGTGGCGCGCTTGCGCCATTACATGGGTCGTTTTCGCCCATCACCCCCGCGGCTTCAGGCCAAATCATCACATGTCCCAAAGGAGTTGGCTGATTGTCCACATGTTTTTCTCCGGAATGACATGGTGAAGCATCCTCTTCACCCTCCTTATACTGGACCGTTCAGAGTAATTCGGCGGTCTCCCAAAACAGTCGTCATTGACCGTGTAGGCAAGCATGACACTCTCTCAATCGACAGAGTCAAACCGGCTTTCATGGATGAGGAAGTTATCCCAAATGACCCAACGCCAACCCCGGCACCACTGGTCATTACCCCTTCTGTCCCTACAGCTAACCCAGAGCCGGCCACTACAGGAACCAAACGGCAACCCGTTCGATTCGCAGATTTTGTTGTAGATAGTTAATACTTTCATATCTATCGGCATACACGCGTGCATTATTTCGTACCTCATTCTAATCACTCGGTCGTGGCCCTAAACCCATGCACCAGGGAGTTTTCTTTTTCTTTCTTCCCTCAGGTACGCATACACCCACCGCTGATGCCACCGAATCGCGCACCCTTCCTGGTCCACCTACGCTTGCCCCCAACTCACCCGGTAGCCCTAGCCACCAACAAGAGCACAATTGTTCCAACACGTCTGTCACGTCACACAAGGTCCTTACCAGCCCAGATTGACGCGCCAACCGATTCTCCTGGCGCGGCCGTTTACCATCCTTCTTCGAAACACAGGAAATTCTGAGCAGGGACTGTGTTTTTGAAGCTCCTGGTTCTTGTTGTCAAGCCTACGAATGCGCCTGTTTCTGCTCAAATTGGGTTCATACTAAGACCACGCCAAACGGGAAAATCCCGCTAGCAGCTGTTCACTCCATGTGAGGCGGCTCGGCAGTACGTTCACGCACATGTGAGACGCTACTTGGCTTAGTCCTGATCGGTTCACCGTACATCCTACTCTCGAACCACCGATGATCGACCCACGCAGACCGAGCGCCCTGGCTGACTTCTATGTGACTGGTTGCTGAGAGACTACGTTCCTGCCCGGGGTAACCTGACACCCGCCTGCGCCACGCTACTGGCAACTCCCGATCAGAAGTCTTCGTTGACCAGACTTCTTGGAGGGGGGCTGTGTAACACCGCTTGTTTTGCCTCATCAAAACATTGACCTTGACATTAATTAACTTCCGTTTCGTTCGTGCGTGCATCGTGATCGCTCTGTACACGTTTTGGCTACCGCTATATATCTTCCAGTCAACCTGCCTTTTCTCCAACGTTCTTGGGGATATTATTGTAGTAACCTGGTCTACTACAGGGACGCCGCTTTGTACCCAAATTCCCAAGAATCTTTATTGAAGCCGACTCATCCTCCAGTAGGAGATAGTCGCACAAAACACATACACATACATATTCTTCGTATTCTGTATAGACGGCAGACGTGTATTCATGCAGTACTTTTGTGCTATACATCTTACACAGTGCAAAAGTGATTTATAATTATAAGTGAGCTACATACGAAAACAGGCTAGAGTCTCGCTGCCATTTTCTCATTTTCTGTCTAGGCACTGGCAACCTGACAGTCTCTGGCTGTGCGGCACTTTGTCTGGATCAGGCTTGTGCTTTCATTCATTCATCTTAGCCCAAGTGCAGTCTTTGCCTGTGCGGCAATTTATTTGGTTCAGGCCTGTGATTTCATAGATTCATCATACATAGACGGCGAAGGGCCTCGCTGTGTAAGCCTCATCAGATTCTCTTCATTTACATAGTCCAGCCATTGGCACGATCGCTATTCAAATGAAGTGTTTCAATTTAACGATGGATCGCCTCTTAAAACAACTTGGAAGCATTTGTCAAGTGCTTGCTTGAACTGCTCTATTGTGTTTGCAGCAGACCGTTCCCTCAACTGCATTCCAGATATTCACTGTCCTGTTGGATTCGTTTATTCATTTATTCACTTTCGTTCCTTCTTCTTGTCATGTATATTGTGACTCACTCTCAATATTCTTTTGTTCTAGCCCCTTCAACTTAAATGGCATCTAAAGCTATCTCCGAAGCATCCGCAAAGACGCTTTTGTACAAAGAGTTACGAGTCGACAGCGTTTCGAAAAACCCGTTTTCTGTTTGGACTAGAGGATCGTTTGAGAATTCCGTTGAATGGACCAATGCCTATTCAGTTTGTTCAAAATGCTTTTTATTTATGCGCAGGGTTTTGTCATGAAACCGGATGTTTTAATCAAACGCAGAGGAAAATTAAATTTGATTGTTTTGAATAAAACTTTTGATGAAGTCTGCAACTGGGCAACCCAACTTTCGAAAGAAGTTACGAAGGCAAGTGTTTTTTGTAACTTTCGAATGTGTATCCGTCTTAAAGAAGGTACAAATATAAACAGATTAAACCTTTTCGTGCTTTAAAATAGCCATTGATTGTCGTGGCAATTATGGAGGATTTTTGGATTATTAAAGATGCGCATCTTGATACAGACAACAGTCGGTATGTTAGCCTGTATTTCTATGCGAATGCACTTTTGTAATACCTCTGATATGAACCCCGATGTGTAATTGTGCAATACCTCTGTACTGCGCAGCTATCACCGTGCTAAATTAATTTACCTCTGGTACTGAGCTGCATGCCGAAACACACAAGAGTCCCACTGCCATTTCCTCTTATATTCCTCTACGCGTGGGCAACCTGATTGTATTTGCGCCACATGTAGTATCTGACTGTGCGGCACTTTGCCTGCATCAGACTTGTGATTTCGATTTCATACATACATGTGATGGAACATAACTACCTGAGCATAACTTGCTCGATATTGCACCTCAAGGACGCTTCTCTGTCGTGTATACATGGAATCACAAGCCTAAATCAAAGTAAAGTGCTGCATATTAGAGACTACACGTAAACCGTTGTTTTTATTAAGATTTTCTATTGTCTACCTAGCATTTCAGCACCTCATCTATTCAGTAGGTTTACTGATCTTTTTTTTATTTTGACGGTAATCAATGATAAAAACATAAGCACCTAGTGTCTGAGGCAACCGTATGTTAGCTGTAAAGAGAAACATAATGGTATACAGAGCATGTATACGAAATCCTTTGCTGTACTTTCGTGAAACCTGGACCATTCACGCAAGATACGAACGGAAGCTAATTGCTTTCCGTTTCAGCAGCGCTCGTCTTACTTAGATATCTTGGGTGGTTAAAGTAACAAATGGTGAAGAGCCGCCTAGAGCTCGTCTACGGAACATACTCACCTTAATACGACATCGTTACCTACGTTGGCTGGGACATGTGTAAAGGCTGGAAAATTTTCGTATTACAATTATTTATTGTATGGAGAGTTTAAATCGGGAAGTCAGCCATTGGACACTTGTGGTAAATTGACGTTTGAAAAAGATGTTCGAAAGCTCTGGATATCTGCTCTCCGTGCTGTTATCAACTTGGTCTTGACCACTATATAGAGCGTCTTCTGCAAGCTGCGGAAGAGCCGATGATGATGTGATGTGAAAGCACTAGCCTGATCCAGGCAAAGTGCCGCACAGTCAGAGACTGCACGTGGGATAAGATACTGTCAAGTTGCCCAGGCCTAGACAGAAATGACAAAAGAAATAGAAAAATAAAAATGGCAGTGTATGTATATGTATGTATGAAAGCACAAGCCTGATCCAGGCAAAGTGCCGTACAGTCAGAGACTGCACGTGGGCTAAGATACTGTCAGGTTGCCCAGGCCTAGACAGATATGAGGGGGGAAATAAAAATAGAAATGGTAGTGAGACTCCAGCTTGTTTCAGCATGCAGCTCACTACCGTTTGTCAATCAATTTAGCACGATGTTAGCCGCACAGCACATAAATGCTGCACGATTGCACATCCGTGCACAAGAAATGGCAGTGAGACTCCAGCGTGTTTCAGCATGCATCTCACTACTAGTGGCATTCAATTTAGCACGATGTTAGTCGCACAGCACAGAAATACTGCAAGATTGCACATCCGTGCATTCAAGTAAGTGTTGTGAGCAAGCAGAGCGACATCAGCATGATAGCTTCCTTTCTGGCTGCGGGAGAGGTTGCTCCTTGCGAATCGGACTGTTAAATCGTCTGAAAGGCTTTGGAGCGTGGAACTGTCATAAGCTGGTGATATACATTCATGGTCAACATGTGTGGAAGGAGGCCAACAACCATGCATAATTTCCAGCTCTCATGAAATTTGTGAAATCCTATTTTGTGTCTGTCTAAGTACCGCGCAATCATCATCATCATCACGGACAGCATTACACCGGTAGCGCGTACCGAATGCTTAACTGCCACACAACCATGATAAAGTAAAATCCTAAAAGATGGGGAAGGGTGGACCTAAATTGCTACGGATTCTATAGAAGAGTAAGCATAAACAAACTGGGTAGAGGTGCCTACATCTCGAATGGAACATGCATTCAAACAAGTTTCATGAAGCTAAACATAATGGTATACAGCGCGTGCATACTAAATGCTTTGCTGTACTTTAGTGAAACCTAGACGATTCACGCAAGACAAGAACGGAAGCTGAATCGATAAAAAATTGATTGAGCTATATCGGGGTTTATACTTTTATTTCTGCTTGCCGTCAACCTTTCATAATGCAATAAACTTACGACGTTGTGCCATTAAAGTGCTGTTTAGCAAGATAGAAAATGAAATCGACCCATATGGTGTATGATTGTAAGATCTAAATCGACTATTATTAGCATGTAAAATGTTATTTTGAATTCGACGTCATTCATTGGTTTCACAGATCGATGGCGTGTTGGGAACTATCGATCGGTTCATTTTGGAACCATTTGTAGCTCATGATCGAGTGAGTTTCTTTTAATGCCCATATTTTCCGTGTGTTTTATTATTTTTCAAAGTGACCTATTCCAAAGTTCTGTTTTGAAAACCTTCAGACAATCAAACCTAACAATCCATAGTATTCTAAAGCCTAATATTCTATAGTATTGTGACAATTTTTACTCAACAACTATGTATGTTGGATAATACAGAGCTGTAAAGCGAAAGGAGCTTCGTCCCATCTTTAATACAACGAAATATCTGTTATGAGACCACCCCTCTGTAATTGAAAGCGTTTTGCTTTGTGTGCGTCTCTGTTATTTCTCACAATCACGTCCCAAGCACGAGCGATTCTGTATGAAAGTTTATTGAAGGTGTGCACCACGGCAAAATGAAAAAATGGAAAGATGTTTTATGTAAATTCTCAACTATGACAATTTACTTTCGGAGCTGTCTACTTATGTATATTAAATTGCATTACTCTAACTTATGAGCATCATGGTTCTCCGTGTCAATTTGTCCGGATTCTCTACTTCACTTCTCAGATTTTTTTGGGGACTCCGCTTCAAAACTACTACAATTTATACAATCGATTTTGATATTCCAGTCAACCAAATTCAATAGGCATAAACACGACAGACACTATGTTCAACAGGACTAAAATATTAATAGTTTCATCACGCATAGAAAGAAACATCGAGAATTTTGCTAGTTGGGTTGACATTGCAATAGCTGATGGTTTACACCTCGTCCTTGTTAATAATTATTGTTTTTATTTACCTACGTCTGCCATAATGCTCTTCATCTTTAAGCCATGTTCCTTATTCCAAGCTTGTCACTATACCACACCGTGTATTATTGTGTTCGCACCTAAATTGCTGTTCTGTATCTTACTTGACGCGTGTGAGGACGACTGACAAATTAATTCTTCATTCAAGTTTCCAGCTGTTTGTGACATCCCGCAAATCTAACTAATTACCTTGTTTTGTACTACTTTGTATTCGACGCCCTATGAGACTGGTTCAGATAAAATCTGCTAAATCTAGACGTGAACGGGGTTCATGCAAGTTATATAAGTTGTATTATTGCAGAATCGAATCACCTTTAGGTTTTAACTCTGATTATGGCATTACTGGTTCCCGCACACCGTGAAATGTCCGAGAAGGGTTCTTCCAATTTATTCTGGGCTTATTTTACTCGTTCTTGTTTGTTCAACTCTGCGTTTGAATGCTCTCAAAATCACCTTAAAGAACAGTTTAAAATGTGAGATAGAGGAAATTAATTAAGTAGCTGCACAAAGAATTATCCATCTGAGCCATCACAAGCCAGGCAAAGTGTCAACGTTGCCTGAGCTGCTCCTTTTTTCAACTTGAAAATTTATCACCATCTTTACAAGTCCAAACAGAGTTTCACAACACTTTAACTGCCTCAATTTCAGACTGAAGAATACTACGCCTGCATTTACACGGAACGAAATGCCAACGTGATTTTATTCTGCCATCAAGGGGGAATTGACGTGGGTGATGTGGATAAAAAAGTGGGTTTATCTCATTGCAAGTTTTGTTTATACCCGCTGATGCTAGACAATAGTCTTATAACCTGCCTGTAGTGTTTGTCACTTCTCATCATGGCGTCGCTTGATTATCCTCGGTACGTATCATTATAGTAGACTCGTTAATCCAATTTTTTGCTTGTCGAACGCCACTTTCGGTGGGAAATTTGGGTGAACGGTCGTTTTAAACGCTAACGCATCCGGATGTAGGAGCATAAAGTGCACGCAGTATGTTGATATACATAGCAAAGTGTTAAACACGACATTTTGATCCACTTAATCAAATGCTCCTTTGAAGTTCTAAAAAAATAGCTATTGTCGGCTGTCGATAAGTGTGCCGCAGTTCTAAGTATTGTTATTATTATATTTGCACAATCTGATACGTTCAACATAAACAATGACATGTACAAAGCGAGAAGGGGGGTACAAAGCGTTGTCATCGGCATCGTTGAACGTAGGCATGATACTACCCGGTTGCCTACACCGAAGTAGGGGATATTTCGTTTAGGGGGTCCCACCCCGAGCCTTTACCCACAAGGCAGTGGAGCGAGAGAGGTTCGCACCTATCGGTGGCCGGTGACCGCCGACGCGGTTCATACGCCCTTTTCTGGGAATTTCCAGTTCGGAGCCCGATACCCCGTTGATAGGTTGGTGACTTCAGTTTTTGCTTGTGCACCATACAATGTCCTTGGATAGGACAAGGGGCAGTGACTTTTGGAGCGGCGAGTCACATCCGCCGCGTCGTGGTGTCATCATTGGATTTTTGTGGCTTTTTATAGGGAGAACGCTTGCCAGGCGAAAACCCACCACACCCTCAGACACCACCGCCGAACCTTTCGCTGAGCTCGGAGAACCGAGCCCACCCAGCTGGCACCACGTGGAGGTATTTCGGCAAGCCAGCCGCAGTTCTAAGATCTGTCGGAGAGTAAAAATGTAGTCGACACAGCCGCTGCCAGGCCGGAAGCCAGCTTGCTGCTCTCGGATCTGTGATTTCCTAAGCGATGTTAATCTTCGAAGGCATATGGATGCTAATAATCTCGTAATTATGAGAGTGAGACTTATCCCACGGTTATTAGAGCGTGAGCTTCGCACACCGTTTTAAATATCGGTATGATAACCGATTCTCTTCAACTTCGAGGGACAGATTCTGACAGCCACACTTCACGGAGGAGATCGCCTAATGTATTGATTATGATTTGGCCACCTTCCTTCTACAAAACAGGCGGTGTCATCGGGACCAGCGTCTTTGAATCCTTTCATGGATTCGATACATGCTTCAATTTCTAAATCACTAGAGGATCTACGCTAACGGGCCAAGGATCATACTGTTTCAAGTCAAGCAACAAATCCGTTGTAGGCGGCTAGTTGAATTGTTCTTCAAAATGTTCAGCCCCGCGTGAGAGGTGTCGATTCTTATTAGTGACAAGAGTACCGTCTAACTCAGCCATGAACTCACTCACTCCTTTGTTCGTGGGGCCCGTCGATCGAATAAGTTGGAAGAGTTTTCAAACGTTACCCTCATTATTTGTTCTTCCCATTTGTTCAACCTTATTTAGCCACCACTTAAGTATGTTTTCTGTGGGGTCGAAGGTGCCATGTTTCACTCATCCGGTCTGCGGTTTGCTTGCGGTTGGGTTCATTGTGTGTTCTTCCTCTCGATTGTGAACGGATTACTCAATCAGCTGTTTTGTGCAATCGAGCTACTTTGCATTTTTCGGAAATGATTTTCCTATGCGGATTTTAGATCGTGTATTACTTTTGTATTGTATATTGATTGGCCATCGGTAGTGAGCTGGAGTCTCACTACAACTTCTATTTCCTTTCTGATATCTGTCTAGACCTGGGCAACCTGACAGTATCTTAGCCGACGTGCAGTATGTGACTGTGCGGCACTTTGCCTAGATCAGGCTTGTGCTTTCATACGATACGAGAGATTCCATGACAACCACACTCCATTTCAATTAGTTCACCTCTTTTACAACCTTGTTTGGATACTTTCTGCAGTTTGTAGGCTTTCTTTTTACGCTTTTCAGCTTCCTTCTCTTGGCATTAAGCTTGCGCTAATTTCTCACTTTAAATTCTTTCATATTTTATCTCATTTAATACTGTTCATCTGCTATAATCTCTGCCCATTTTTTCAAAAGACTATGTTGCTCGAACGTTGTATCAGGATCGTTTCACGTGCATTCTCTGTTCCTTATGAACACATTCTTGAAAACATCTTAAAATGTTTGTTCTTGCGGTCGAATTATAAATATTATCCACAATGATAATTCACTCCCGTTACACAACGATCTCTTTAAAACTCAAGAGTCCTTAAATGCTCGTTTGAAACACATCATACTGCCTTCTAGAACTTACTTTTACTTTTGTGCAACTATCTCCTACTAGAGGATGAGTCAGCTTCACTGAAGAGTCTTGGGAATTTGGATACAAAGCGGTGTCCCCAGCACCGCTTAACGTTTGTTCGAGTCAGCTTTCTCTAGCCTTTGCACAACCAAGTGTGACCTGCAAGGCAGCAGGGAGTTGCCAGAAAAGAGGTGGGGCAACCAACTACAATCCGTTTTCTACCAGGACTCTGCTTGTAGATTTTTCCTCAGGATTTTCTCTCGAAGCCTTTCCCGCGATCGGGTATTCCGCAAGGCGGCGGAGGTTTAAAATCAGGGTTTTCCTTCCCCTAGATGAAATGTCCTCCCATGGTAACGAGCTCCATCTGCCCGAAGCAAACTGCTTTTCAGGCGCCAGTCACTCGCCCTCGCCCCTCCTCCTGTTAGTAGTAGCAGTTTCGCAGGGCTAGGGGAGTCACTTGTGCAGGCCAGAAGCTGGACTTGGTTGTCAGAGGCTATTTGAGTTGCGTGCCATATGGGAGCATTTTATAGACAGTGGGAGCTTATCCCCACTGCCATCCCCGGCTATGACAACCTTTGGAACCACCTTCTAGAACGAGTTCATATCGGAGATCCTTTATCCCATTTGCATAAAATAATTGTTTATTGAACAGATACGGTCGAGTTTATCTTGTTAATATTGTGTACATTTTCTGCCAGTAGTTTCTTATGTATTTTGTACCCAATTCTTTGTACTTTTAACGTTAGTCTGAAGCTGGGTTTTGGAACATTTTCGAATAAAGCGTTATCCTTCGTCTTCTTCTAATACCCAATCTTCCTGCGTTTCATTTCCACAGGCTAAACGGTACAAAATATCCATAGCGGACATCATAAAACGCGAGCAGTCATCTCAGCCTATTTGCTCGGCCGAAGAGCTTCGCCAAAGCCAATTATTTGATGACGTTGCCTGTGAATACCGTCGATCGTAAGCAGTTTTATCACGGTACTGTATGCACGATTTTCTACTTTATATCGGGCTTGTGAGCCGTCGAATCCTTCCATGGTCCTGAGCTTTA
>JACCGJ010000720.1:0-20046 GCA_013407085.1 Atriophallophorus winterbourni
GATAGTTGGTTATTCTGTTATTACTCCCCAAACCAGAACACCCACGTCCAAACACACACTGCCATATTTGGTGAATTGAGCACAGCTCTCAGTGCAAGCATGCAGTCGATAATGTGCATAAAACTGAACCAATAAGAAAAGAATAAATCAAGATGGATCGATTGACTCATGATTAATATTTAATGCGTGTGGGATGTTGTGCACATTCGTTGCTCCCCAGCAATATTCCGTGGCCCTTCACCTAGCCAAAGAAAGTAAATTTGGGAGTTCATCGCTGTGTCTCCCAAATTAGTAAACATTTCCAAACGTATATGTTCACAATTAATCAATCTATTCCGAATGCTCACCGCGATCAATAAATATGTTCGTCCACAGCATATTCCAACGAATCCGAAAACCGAGGCCAAACAGATCAGTAAACCGAGAAACATGATCAACAAGCCGGTTGGAGCTGAGCATGGAACAAGTGTTCTGTATCATGAGTATCCGGTGTTATATTTAACATTAAAACAGAATGAAGTTGACATTAGATGCAGTACAAGTCATGCTGGTAGCATAGGTTCTGTAACACGAGTTTTTTTTGATGTAAAACGGAATTTATCTAATCGCCGTGTAGTGCGTTAGCTTTCTTACAATATCTATGAGTAGAATCCAGTGAAGCCAATCGAACAATTTTGCGTACATGTTTACTTTTATTAGGAAAATTTCACTAGCTTATAAAAACAGAGGCGATGCTACACTTTAAACCTTCGTTCTGGCACTCTCATGAATTAAATTCTTTGGATATTTTGAGTGACACAACGTACTGGTTTCACATTTGGAAGATGCTTTAAAATTTTAACACTAAATTTCTAATTCGTATATGGTACAAAATTTAGGTTTTATTTACACACCTGTGTAAAATGTGAGTGAGGTTTGTAATGACGAACGAGTGATATATCGCAACATAGATGCTAAATTACTTGAAAATACAGGGAGAAAAGGAAGCAAATATATTGCAACTAGAAAATTGTAACGTCTTTATTTACATTATTACAAAATTTATAAACTGATCTTCCAGCAAAAGTGCTATTAGCCTGCATGAAGGAAAAGTTACTTTACTAAACCTTCCAATAGGAAGTTTCGCAATATATGGGCAACCAATATTGCTGCCAAAACACACCTTCTTGCATTCTTAAAAGTTGATTAGGTTGGTTTTCAAATTTCCGGATTGCAAGATGATTGTCTATTGTTCAATGAATCATAATAGTTATATAGCCAACCGAAGGGGTGGTTAACATCAAATCTTTTTACTGGAAATTAAATCTCAGTTCCAGAGAAAAACTGTTATCTCTAACAGGTCAGAATGTAGAATAGTTCGCTAGCATACAAAGGTTTTCATTTACATTGACACAAATTTACACGGCATAATCAATCACATATTACATTACCAATTTAATATTTACAATATTTATACATTGGAGAGCAAATATTTTCTGCAAAGATTGGTCTGTGAACTTTGAGTATTCAAGAGAGCACTTTGTCCATTACTGGCGCTATGGTGCGTTCGAATTTTTGGTTTCATTCTCTATCAAGTGTGGTGACTCTTAGAGCTTGTGCTTATACTCGGTTTATTTAGCAGAGAGCGTTATATGCGATGTAATTTCACTCACGAGAGATGGTGCTATTCCTTCGTAGTTTATTTCAAACCTTTTACACCTGCGTCAGACAAGGGTATGTATAAACCTCATCTCTTAAAAGAGGCCTTCGTCACGTAATGCAAACTTTAACCGTTCGAGTGTCACAGCAGTCCCAATTTTCTGATGCATTTTTGAATTTAACAAATTGGAGCGCTTTGTATACTCATTTGATCGCTTTTTCTGTAGCAAAATGATTCAAAAGCAGCGTCACTGATTGCATTTGAGTAAAAATTATCGGCAATTTAAAATATATTTGGAAATATAAATGAATGCTTCCTTTATTAATGAACTGTATTCAGATTCGCTCACATATTTCATCCCAAAATTTGAGAACAGTTGTTTCGACTTCTATGTCACTAAAGCCACTGGAAATCGCTCGGAGGAATAATTGTTTGAGAGCCGAGACGGCAGTGTGTTTCAGCAGGGTGGACCATTTGATCAGAATCCCGATTACTGTCAATGAGATTCCGCCACACTAGTAAAAGAAATAAAATGTTCAGTCGTAGAAGGCTCTGGAGTTACGATAGAATCATTTGAACCTTGCATTTTCAAAGCACGAAGCAATTTTTAAACAAAAACTCAGAAAGACTGTGAAGATTTTGAGTTGTCCCCACGTATGATATGAATTCGATATGATTTCTCCTGTATCAAACATGAGTAGCTTCCTTTTATCCATCTGGCTAGGTGAGGCTGTTGCCGTGTCAGACAAATAAATAAACAAGCGTACTGAAGTCATTCTAGCCTAAAATACTGCTACGAATATTTAAATTGCACGCGTCATCAGCTTCGCCACACTCTCGGCTACGGGCAACAAGCTACTTTTGGGTACGTTCACCTCATTATTTAGTGATTAATTAAGTAACTTTGTGTTGGATACGAAATAATGTTTTCCGTATTAAAATACTGAATTTGGTACTCGAGCTGGTATGGGTAGAAAAAGCCTGGATTGCAGCCGCTCTGCATGGTTTTAGACTTTTGCATATTCAAAGGTTGTTTGTGTTTAGATGACCAACCGTACAATGCATTCAGGTCGTTTTGTGGCAGAAACAATAATCAGTATCGTTGAATCGTTTCCATATTTGTCATCAGCAAACCATCTTATTGTCGTTTGGTATTGGTTCAGGAACACTATTGGCCCAAGCACCGGTCCTTGCGGAACACCGCTAGTGACGTCGATTTGCTTTAACAATAAGCCATCCACACAAACTCTGATGTATCTATTGTTAAGGTATTCATGTATTCATATTGTTTTCCAACAACAACATGTTTCTGTAGATTGTTCAATAGTAAGTTACGATTGAACCTGTTAAAAGCTTTAGAAATGTCAAGGTAAAGTGCGAGTAGAAGCTGAGTACCCTAATAGTCGTAAAATTACTGCGATCGATGTGCACCTTTTACCATGAATGAAACATTTAATTATATTGAGAAGAGCGCTAATGAACCAAAAGATAATCATTGGTGCTAGAAAACTAGGTGGCCAAAGAACAATCAAAGAGTACCGCAGTACCGCAGATCCTCTCGTGCTGTCCCTAACTGATGAGTGTAAACACCACAAACCCGGTCAGGGTTCGTATGTTTGTGATGGAACTGTATGCAAATGAATATTATTGTTCATGATCTCAGGATTAATCCCATTTACATGTGTTTATGCACAACCTATTGAAAAGGTTGGTAGTGCCAACCTAATTCAAGAATGACTTACAAGCACAAGTTGTTTTTCATGCCATCACTTATTGTAACGCAGACATACAGATCCTATCGTATTGTCCCCCACCTAATGTGTGCGTACAGCACGAAACCGGTTGCAAAGAAGTATATTCAATTGAAACTATGTTTGGATTCATTATGTTAGTAAGCAGCTTGAGCAAGCCAGTCGTTAATGTGTAAGACTAAACATTTTGATCTACAGGAACATGGTCATCTTTTTACTTGATATGTCTTTGTTTGCGACAAATAAGAACATAAACCTTTCATCAAAGTATTTGTACTTGTTTTTTTCGTTCGAGGAGCTTCGACAAAACGTATATAGTATTCGATTGGATGAATGGCCAAAATCCATCTAAACAACCATGGAGGCTAGCTATCATAAGAGCGTAACGTCAACACAAATAATTCAAAGTGAAAATCTTTTATGTGACAAAATATATTATTTCTGAAGCGATTATTTATTTCGTTATCCGAGTAGCATGGAAATAAATTGTTTATATACTTAAAGAAAATTATCATTCCAAAAGCCAACGTTAAACGCGCATTTTTATAGAGATCCAAATGTTTGGTATCGAAGAGAACACTCACCAGATATAATATGTTGTAGCTAAATGTGATTATACCAAATACTCCGAAATTCATTTTTTTCTTATTTCGGTTTTGTTGTCAAATGCGGTGGCAGTTTTACCCGAATATGTCTCCGTGGTTGGATCCCATTTCAATATTTAGATGCTGTTGTCTTTTTTTATTTACTCTGAAATTGTCTGTGCAAAATATGTCTCCATATTGCATAAATATTTACTCAGAAAACTGGCAATATCAGTTGGCTCGCAAAGAATGGATCGAGAATCTGTGTGCATTTTGAATCCTGATTGGCGCGAATTAATCCAGATCATTCATTGTTGTCTGGAGTGAAGTTTTTTGTTCGAATCACACGTGTAATAGATTTGCTAATGCGTGACATGTTAATCGCACAAATTAAAGATTTCATAATTCCTGAACGTAGTCTCTGTTGCTTTAATATGGCTGGAAATCATGCATACCCCGGTCCTTGTAGCAGTTATTTGAGTTTTGTTAGAAGAGTTCGCGGTTTACAAAATTCTACTTTGCCAAACTGGGCATATACAATTCAGCTCCCCACGAGTTTCGGGTATTCACTAGTTCATCAGAACTTTTCGGCATAGCACTCCAGATTACAGGCTTTCTGTGAAATGTTGTTTTGAGCGCGGACAATCATTTTCATATAATTCGATATATTGGTTAATGAGCTCGAGTAGGTTCGATTCCAGCGGATGTAAGGTATTCATAGTGAAATACTGGTATTTTAACACATGAACATAAATCGGAACGGTTATATTTTTGAAAAACATGAGAACACAAGAATAGTTATTTCTAAAAAAGAATTCTATTCAGATTCCCTACTATCATCTGCAAGTAAACTGCTTGGATTACAAATTTTCAGCAATAAACATCTTTTTGAAATTCGATACAGGCGTGACGAAAGCTGTTTTTTTTTAAAGATATGCCATGGTGATTCATTTGGTATGTTGCCCAACAAGTGACTGTAGTTAATAAAACAAATAAGACTATCGTGATAATATTTTTCAGACGAGGTAACAATTTGAGAAGGCCGCATTGGCAAATTAAACTTGAATATATAATACTCAAGAAACGTTCAGGTTTCATCTTTCTTTCAGATTTTTGTATAAGCATTCCAAATTGAAAATGTGAGATAAATATTGCTGATTTTGGATCCAACATTTATCGTTCTACACAAACGTCTTGCTGATTATCAGCCTACTCTTTCTCATATAAAATTGCCGAGAGGAATAAAAATGTGACACTTTACTCTCCATGGTATAATATTTGTTAATATTTTTCGAGGATAGTGGAGCACCTATCCCGTTTTGTGTAGAAAATATTTACTGTATGCCGTCAGCGTTCTTAAGGAATTCGCTACCTTCGCCTTATCCTTATAAGAAAGCTCAAACAATTTTCGAATTTGTACTTGGGGCATCATTGTTAAACAAACGTGTACATAGCACTTCTGGTAGATCAGATACCACGCTGTCAGATTGCAACTGCAGCGAATAGTCCAAATACTGACTATCACTGAGAGCCTGCTTCCCCGAATCCTAATCTTTAGTTATTCGAAATGCTGTGGACTATAAAACAATCATGTGCTCGTGATGTACATCGATGTTCGACATTGAACTCGAATAAGGCCAACTACATAACGCATGATGCGATTAATTGAAAGCTTTCACTATTAACCGTGACAAAAGGCACATAGCTTCACAATTAACATATCAAGGTAAATATTTGTTCATAAAGAAGAAATATGACACAATCATGTAGTGTCATGTATAATTAATACCTCTATCATGCCAACAATAGAGTACGCTGTTCATGCATGGTCCCCAGGGTTACAAACGGACATGAACTTGCTGCAACGCGTATACCACCGCGCTACAAAACTGGCCAAACAGGCCATACGAAGAGAGGATTGTAACTCTGAACCTGTTGGACTTTTCGTACCGTCGTCTCAGGGTTGACTTGATCCTGCTGTTCAACATACTGCATACAGTGGATCACCCACTTGAACACCTGTTTCATCGCAAGAAGCACGTGGTAGCAGATCGTAGGGTTACAAGTCAATTATTCCACACTCCATATCAAATTGACGAAGGTTCTTCTTTGCTGTCTGCCCCCACTTATCATTTGCACATCCAGCCTGAACATGTTAAAGGCTGAACTTAACAAGTATATGTTGACCAAATCCAACATGGCACCTGAATACATGAGTTGACTTTCCATATTGATAAAACATTTGTATTGCTTTTATGCATTCCCTAAATTTTTAATCTGTGGTTACTGTAAAGTATTTGCTTTTTGGACCATTAAAACTCTGAAATACTTTGAATTACTTTGAATACTTATCAACCGCAGCCATACCGATTTTGTGCTCTGATTTGTACTTTTGGTTGACCCTGTTAACATGAAACAATCTGATGTTCGCGAAACGTGCGTCGTCTGCATGAAAGTCGTCAGTGGTAAGGTCAAATCTGTCACGTGTCAAAACTGTTCCTACAAATGTCACGCAAAATGTGACAAATCATTGACCTCGGATGCGCTATCGATCCTGATGGATGAAAACATGCCTGGTGTATGCTACGTGTGCAAAAGTTGTCGAGCTAAACCAAACGCAGATTTAACTGCTCGAACAAGTGTTGCGCAAAGCAACCTGGATGATCGGATGCTGAGCTTAGAGCTTATCATACAAACGTTGAAGACATCGGTAGAGACTCAAAATTCTCAGTTTGCCAGTATGTTTTTCAATAAATCGGAAACTACTGACGGTAATACCAGTCAGATAAACGCTAAATCTTCGATCTTTCAACACGAATGTTCAGCTGTTGCAACTGTGCCGGAGTGTCTTGAGGAGCGTCCTTTTCATCAAAAGGCCACCTTTACAAATGCGACTGTTAAAGGCCTGTCTGCCCAAAACATCCCTGGTTCGCAAAAAGATACGAAGCCAAAGCCAGCTGCTCACCCGAATGATCAGCGAAAACCTTTAGGTTCAAAACCAAAAGTCATCGTGCAAACACTCCCAAAGTGGACACTATTGGTATTCGATCTAAGGTAGTTGAAACGTCCAGCAACCAGCGAAAGCGCCAAACACAGAGTGTACATTCAGTCCATGGACTAAGTGTGATTTGCACCAACGTAAAGGAAACGAGTGCCACCTTACTAGGGGGCAGGCTAAAGCACGATAAAGAAGAATGGAAAAGGTTGTGCAACAACATGGACTTGGAGCCAGTTGAACCACTATCATTGATACGACTAAGTCGTAAACCTACTTCTTCAAATCTGGACCAGCCAAGATTGCTTAGAATCACGGTTCACTCTGAAAGGGATCTTGAAAACATCTTACTATCCGCTTTTCTCCTGCGTAAGGAGCGTTCAGAGACCACTGCAAGGATCTTTGCTGATGTGCCCTGGTGGGAAAGGGCCCGAAAGGACCAGCAACAAAACCAAACGAAACAGAGGGATGATCGAAGTATAATCCTTTTGGGAGTTCCAGAAGCTGATGAAGCAACTGATAAAGCGGTGCAGCGCAAACACGATCAGTTACAATGGAGATTCCTCAGTGATATACTTGGTTTGCATGATGTAGCTGTGACGGACACGTTCCGCATCCCCAAAATCTACGAATTATAAGGGCATCGGTCCTAAGCCCCTTAAAATAACGTTCTTGCGTAATGATATGTTGAACACGGTCAAAACTCGTTGGGAAAATGGCCGCAGAATAATCCCGCGAGAAATTAGACTAGGTGCATCGAAACACCATATTGGAAAGATAGATGCACCACTAAGTTCAATAGAAACACTACAAGTCAATCAGTTGTTGACGTGTCAGAAACAATTTCAGCCGATACGATAGATCACTGTGTTCCAACAGTACAACCCCAAAACGATCAAGCATCCCTGCAAGCAAAAAACCTTCAGTTGCCGACTCTGGAGGAGTCGGCCTAACATATATTCTGCACTCCACTAGCCTTCTTCCCCACACCCCATCCTTGTTGAGAAAAACAACTATGAAATGCATCTACACCAACGCACAATGTCTCGGAAACAAAATCGGTGAACTGCGTGCAGTTTTTCTGAGATGTTCACCAGACATCATCGCCGTAACGGAAACGTGGCTGCAGACTCAGCAAACAAATAGTGAACTAGAATTACCAGGAATGTCACTTATTCGTCATGACCGTGAAACAAGAGGAGGAGGAGTAGCTTTGTATTATAGCCAAAACCTTCTGTGCCGTGAGATTACGGATCCAGACATCGTGTTACTGGATACACTCTGGTGCTCAATCCGACTAGCTAACGGTGAAGACTGTGTTTTGGGAGTAGTATATCGCCCACCGTCTGCACAGGAAACTTACAATCTGGCCCTACTGGATAAAATTCGCATGGTTACTTCCAGATACACTTGTGGATTTTTGATTATGGGTGACTTCAATTTACCGAATCTGCAGAGCAGCACCATTTACCCAGAACACTCCCTCGAGCGCGCATTCAGTGAGTTGTTTGACGATATTCCTCTTTATAACCACATTACATGTAATACCCTGATACCGCGGAAACGATTTACCCTCACTCTTAGATCTCGTTCTGACAAGCAATGAACATGACATTGATAACGTTGCTTACGAAAGTCCACTGGGACTAAGTGATCACGTCGTCATCCAGTTTGACTATCTGTTTGAAGCTGTAAGAACAAATGATGCCCGTAAAAGAGTTAGGCGGATCAACACTATGGCGTTGAATGATGCTCTGAAAAACACGTTTAACTGCCAACCGGAAACCAGCAACGTACATGACTTTTGGATATGGCTAATATCTAATCTCAAAAGTTCAATCGAAGTGAGCTCCGAATTTGTCCTCAGGAACTCAAGAAAAAACTTTGAATTTAAATTAAGAAGCCGAACTCGTAAGTGGTTAACGGTACGAAACATTGCTTGGCGACACCATCGGCAAAACCCATCATCCGAGACCTGGGAAACATTCCGTTTACTGCGGAACAAAGTAAACAAATTTGTCATCCAAGACAAGTTGTGCTTCCAAGAAGTGATATCAAGCATGATGGAGCGAAACCCCAAAATACTATATCGTATGGTTAACGATCAAGCTAAGGTGAAACCTGGAGTAGCGTCCGTGAACACATCAGCTGGACCAACAACAACTGCAGCAGAAACTGCTGATGCTTTAGCCACGTTTTATTCATCGGTATTCAACCCGATAGAACATGCAATAAACAGCCCAATCCAACACTTTCAAACACGGTTGCTCTAAGTGAAATAAGTGTCACTGAGAAACGCGTCCTCCAAGGTCTATTTAATCTTAAAACTGGAAAGTCTCCAGGGGCCGACGGAATAACCCCGAAAATATTGAATCAATTTGCGAGTTTGCTATACAAACCACCAACTTATTTGTTCAAGCAAACGCTGGCAAGCGGAGTGATTCCTACAGATTGGAAACGAGGAATAATTTCTCTAATTTCCAAAGATGGAAATCGCTCCGATGTTTCCAATTACCGACCCGTAACTTTGTTATCAGTGATTTCGAAATTACTTGAGCGACTCATTGTTGACGATCTAATAAAACACTTCAAAAATAATCAGTTGCTTTCGAGGAACTAGCATAGATTCAGACGAAATTATTCCTGTTTGTCTAATTTAATTGTAACGCTATATGATTGGACAAAATCGGTAGATAAAGGACAAGCAATACACGCGTGCTACTTGGATATTTCAAACGCATTCGATCGTGTTGACCATTCCCTACTACTGCAGAAGCTTGAAAGGCTTGGTATCACTGGAAAGTTGCTGAATTGGCTAAATGACTAACTAACAAATCGCACTAACCAGGTACGAGTTGATGGTGCATTATCCAAACCAATTGCAGCAACTAGCGGAGTTCCCCAAGGCTCAGTCCTTGGTCCGATCCTCTTTCTGGTTTATGTCAATGAAATACCGGAAATTGTTCGATGTAACTTTTCGTTATTTGCGGACGACATAAAGATTTGGCGCAGCATTCGTAGTCCGGAAGACTGTCTGCTACTACAAAAGGATCTTGATACGCTTCACAGCTGGTCGTTGGAGAACAAACTGCCGTTTAACTTCAACAAATGCAGGATCATGAATGTGGGGAATCGAGTAGAGTTCACATATCACATAGGTTCGCATGCCCTTGAAAATTGCAGTGAAGAAAAGATTTGGGTGTCTGGATATGCTCCAGTTTAAAAACATCACTTCAAACTAACAGTGCCTTTAAAAAAGCAACACGTGTTCTAAATCTACTCAAACGTGTATTTGGGAAATTTTCGCCCAAGATATTCCCAAGGATCATGAATACATACTTGAGACCAGTCATGGAATACGGTGTGCAGTCATGGTCTCCGTGGCTCAAAAGGGATGTGGAGCTTATGAAGCGAATCTATCACCGCTCAACGAAACTAGTTATCAGCATCCGAAACAAACCATATAAAGAACGGATAGCTCAACTGAATCTGTTCGATTTTCCCTATCGACGAATCAGAGGAGACCTTATCTTACTTTACAAAACTTTTCATACCCCGAACCATCCCTTACAGGATTTATTCACGCGAAGGGATACGAGGAATTATCGGACCCATTAATATGTGCTGGTCGTACCCCATTCCCGTCTGAAGGTATTTTTACTCTGTCCGTGTCTGTTTTTACTTGGAACAGTTTACCTTCAACCGTTGCTCACGCCACTAACTTGCATGACTTTAAAACGAAATTAGACGAATTTTTATTGCATTATTCGTTTTCAGAACACCTATATACTGTTTAATCTATGTTCTTATATTGTTTATACACTTAAATTTCAATTTTTACCATCCTATGGTTGTTGTTAAGCTTGTTGCTTTTTAGACCATTAAAAACCTTGAATTACCTTGAATTACCTATTTTCAAAAGCGGCTACCGATCTGACGCTGCAAATTATCGTCCCGTCACACTATTATCTATTATTGGTAAAGTCATGAAATTATAGTCTCGGAAAGAATGGTTGCACACGTTGGATTGCGTAAATTCTTTTCGCCAGCGCAGTATGGATTCTGATTTCATTGCACTGGTCTAACGAATCTTCTGAGCGTTAGACGAATGGACGAATGAGTTGGATATAAGTTCTTGCATTCACGTCTGTTACTTAGATATTTCTAAAGCATTTGACAGAGTCAATCACCAATCAATCATCCATCAATCCGCTTCCTGCGGATTACACAATCACAATACTCTGCCGAGGACGGTCCCAAGCCCGTCTGCAAAAGGAGGAGGGTTAGACGCGGGGTCAGCAACCCCACTCTGTAAAAACCTCAAACCGCTACTGAAACCAAAGCAACATGTCATACCAAAGTAAGATCTCCATGCTTGAATCGATAAGAAACCTCATCTGAGGTAAAAATGAAGCAGACTGGTGAAAGCCCACCGGAAGCCAGTCAGCAGATGAATCTTCTGTCGATGAAAGCAACAACTAAGATTGCCACATGGAACGTCCGTACGATGTATGCGACCGGAAAGGCTGCACAGGTCGCGAAAGAAATGCAAAAGTATGGTATACAACTGCTGGGAATATGTGAAAGCAGATGGAATGGATCTGGCATGCTGATCTTGACATCCGGGGAACGGATTATTTACTCCGGTCATGAAGATGAGAACCATAGTCATTCGGAAGGCGTCGCCATTATGTTATCCCCAATAGCTGCAGGCGCCCTCATTGGATGGGAACCTGTTGACTCACGGATAATCACAGCCAGATTCAACTCCAAGGGGAGAAATGTGACGGTAATTCAATGTTATGCGCCCACAAACAATGCTAGCCTTGAGTCGAAAGAAGAATTCTACGTGCGTCTGCAGTCTGTCTTAGACAAGACACCCAAGCGAGATATCAAGATTTTGATGGTTGACATGAACGCGAAATTGGGTCAAGACAACACAGGGAGAGAATCTGTGATGGGCACGCATGCCCTAGGTGAAATGAATGAGAACGGTGAACTTTTCGCAGATTTTTGCGCGCTCAACGATCTGGTCATCGGAGGCAGCATCTTTCAACACCGGAACATCCACAAGGCCACCTGGACATCACTTGATGGTGTTACTACCAATCAAATCGATCACCTATCGATTTCACGAAAATGGAGACATAGTCTCCTTGATACACGCGTAATGCGAGGTGCAGATGTTGCTTCAGACCACTACCTTCTAATGGCCAAAATTAAAATCAAGTTGAGAGCTTTCAGCGAAACCGGCAGTCGGCCTAGTGTAAAGTACTACACGCAGAAAAGGGAAGAGCGTACAAGAGAGATTTTCTAAATCTCACTGAAAAACAGATTCGAATCGCTCAACAACTTAACCCCTGAGCTCCCAATAAATGAACACTGGACCGCTCTGAAAGACTGTTGGCAAGACACTTGTAAGCACGTAATTGGCCGACGGGTAAAGAAAGACAAAGAGTGGATCTCGAGTGAGACTTGGACACTGATCAACTCGAGAAGGCAGCTGAAACAACAGATCCTCTGGTGTAAGGACACCAAGCAGAAAAACCAACTGATCAAACAATACGGCTCCCTAAATAAAGACGTGAAACGAAGTGCCAGAAGTGACAAGAGGCGGTTCTATGCTGGCAACGGAGGCGGAAAATGCAGCAGAAAAGAGAGACCTGAACACCGTCTACAACATTACCAGAACCTTATCAGGAAGGAAAATACCTTACGGCAAAATAATAAAGGACGGTGAAGGTAACCTTATCAGTCAGGAATCGGTGCAAAGAAAGCGATGGATGGAGCCCTTCAAGGAACTCCTAAATCGACCAGCACCTACTTCAGTCACTGACATCCCACCTGCAGCAAATTTGCTAGACGTAAGCACCGACCCCCCCGGTCGAAATGAAATCCTTTTTGCCTTAAAATCGCTAAAGAATGGCAAAGCACCAGGCCCAGATGGGATTCCACCAGAAGCTCTGAAGGCTGATTTGGACACCTCGGCTGATATGTTACTTCCTCTTCTGCAGAAAATCTGGTCAGAAAGACGGGTCCCAAATAATTGGAAGAGAGGTCATTTGGTCAAACTTCCTAAGAAAGAGGATCTGAGGCTATGCAAAAACTGGCGAGGTATCATGCTGCTCTCAGTCCCTAGTAAAGTACTTACACGCATCATCCTTATGCGTTTGCGCGACGCTATCGACCAAGTGTTACGGCCAGAGCAATCAGGCTTCAGAAAACAAAAGTCTGGTATCGACCAAATTGCGACCCTCCGCATAATAATTGAACAAAGCATTGAATGGCCATCGCCTCTTTGCCTCAACTTCATAGATTTTGAGAAAGCCTTCGACAGTGTGGACCGCGAATTCATATGGAAGCTTTTGCCACACTATGGGGTCCCACCGCTGTACATGGATTTCATAAAGCAGCTGTATGAAGGTGCCTCCTGTCAGGTAATTCACAACGGAAGACTGACCGATCCATTTGCAGTTGAGACTGGCGTGCGCCAGGGATGCCTGTTGTCCCCAATGATTTTTCTGTTGGTAATAAACTGGATAATGAAACAGACAGTAAAAGGTGAGAGGAATGGTATCGATTGGAAGGAATCCGAGCATTTGGAGGATCTGGAATACGCTGATGATGTCTGCTTGATATCACGTGACCCCCAACGTCTTCAGAGAAAGACCGATAGACTATCACACTTTGCTTCATATGCAGGACTACGCGTGAATACCGAAAAAACAGAAGTCCTCCGTGTGCTAACTGATGAGCACCCATCAATCACCATCAATGGTAAAGCAGTCAAAGACGTCACGCAATTCGTCTACCTCGGCAGCATTGTTTCAATAAGTGGTGGCACGGACGAAGAAATAGTCGCCAGAATCGGCAAAGCAAGATACGCGTTCATAGCTTTGAAACCCATTTGGGAGTCGAAGGTTCTATCAAAACGCACGAAACTCCGTATATTCAGAAGCAACGTCAAACCCGTGCTACTCTATGGATCGTAAAAACCTGGCGAGTGACAGCAAAGTCTTCTGGCCGCTTGCAATCATTCCAAAATAATTGCCTTCGTCGAATTATTGGGGTAAAATGGCCAGAAAAGATAAGGAATCAAGACCTGTGGCAGATTGCTGCTGAGGACCCGATCGCCCAGTAGATCAGTAGAAGAAAATGGAGATGGGTTGGGCACACCTTGCGGAAACCTTACGATGACATCACGCGTCATGCTCTGGTATGGAACCGAATCGGGAAGAGACGGGTCGGACGCCCAAGGCTATCTTGGAAGCGCTCGTGTGAAGAGGAAATCCGCAAGTGTGGACTTAACTGGAACGACATCAAACTGGCTGCTATGGACAGACCAAAGTGGAGACAAGTTGCCGAGGCCCTATGTTCCTCCAGGAACTCAAGGGATTAAGTCAAGATTAAGTCAATCACCATTTGCTTCTTCAAAAACTGATACGTTAAAGAACATGTGAACCACTCCTCTCATGGTTGTGCGACTACCTGTCAGATCGCCACCCCCGAGTTAAAGTAAGCAGAATGCTATCCCAAAATTTCAACACCACCAGCGGAGGCCCCCAATGATCCGTGATATGCCCGCTTCTCTTTCTATTATCCATGAACGATTTAGCACCCACCACCTATAATCCAAATGGTCCTGTTCGCGTATGATATGAAAATTTGGAAGCCAATCATTTCTGCAGATGATTGTGCGAAACTGCAAATGGATTTGGACAACGTGTCAAATTGAGCGGCCATAAATGATATGACATTCAACACACGTAAATGTAAGATGCTCCATCTTAGCAAGAATGTTCCTCGGACATATCGATTGGGAACTGAAAACTTGACATGGAGCTTGTTGGAATAAGTTCTTGGAGTATAGATTAGTGGAAACTTGAAGAGCACGGTGTACTGTCAGAATATATATCGACAGACTATCAGATTGTTAGGTATCTTCCGAAGAATATTTAAAAGATTCTCGCTGGTAACGTTAGCAAGGAAAATGAACGTCTACATTCACCCTACGATGGAGTATAGGGCAGAGGTCTGGGCTCCTTGGCTGAGAAAAGATATTGCTCTCTTTGATAAAATCGATCACAGAGCAACAAGGCTTGTGATGGGTCTTCGCAATGTTCCGTACACCGAAAGATTGCGAAGTCTAGGACTATGTGAGTTTACCAAAATGAGGATACGACGCAATATTATTCTGACCTATAGAATTGTGTCTACCGAAAGACATCCACTAAAACACTTGCTTGATGTGTGTGAGGAGAAAGTGACACGCGGACATATCTCATCCCTTTACGTCCATTGTTCCCGTATTGACTGTCGGTGCCATCTTTTGGAATTCCTTACCCCAATATGTGGTGGACTCTCCTTGCTCGCTGATGTATAAAGCGAAATTGGACTTACACATGCAATAGTATATTATTCGTGAGCCTAAAATTTAATATTCTCTATTCATTTTATACTATTATATTTTTCACACTTTCATTCATACCGTAATCCTGTGATTTTTTAAATTATTAACTCTTTAACCATAAATCCTTGAATCTGAAACTGATTCTCAGCGTATGATTTTTTCGAACAGGACATTTGAAGTGAGGCAGAATTTATGCGAGAAATCAATACGTTAAATAAAGTATATGAATGTATACGTGTTTCAATGGAATCCTCGGCTTTAAGTAAATGTCAAAGAGGATGGTTTTCATCGTAAATAATTTTAAATGCTAACATAAGGTCACTCCATAAGCGTCTATGTGTAAGATCCTGTAGTTATAGTTTGGAATGCGACGTTTCATGTGCCTAGAGTCGAATTCAACTGAGTGCTTCTGTTGGTGGAACAATGCAGATGATTATTATGTCACCTTGAAGTAGCCCATGCACGAGGGTATTTAGGCACTTAGGAGGGTATTCAGGTACTTTTCGTACTGGAGGCTTACAAATCAAACAACAATATGTTGGCTAGTTTCTGATGAGTTCAATTAGAAATGACGACGTTTTAATTTGCACTCACTCGTCGTAACACTTTTGGCACCGTCCCATTACGGTCGCCTCGGAAGTAAAGGTGGATGACCAGCGTGGCCAGGAAGGTGGACAATGTGATCATGGTCATGTTCAAGCAAAAATAAACTCCTGAAAACAAATAGTAATAATAATAATGATTGCTATAATTAGTTAGTGCGTTGTTATTATCCAATTCCTCGTTGCTACTGAGAAAAGAGTAATCTATAACATCTATACATATCGACTTTCTGTATCGTGGCTTTCAAATTTGCTTATTCAGTTGTTTAACAATTTAGTACTACTTTGAATCGTTGAATTTTAGGACGATACAATCTTTCGTGAATCTTTAAATGTTGCGATTCCGAACAACATATTGAAAGAGCGGACTCTACAATACATGCTAAATTTGGGTTGAAAGCGGTAATAGAAAACTTGATATGCATGGAGGATATATGGAAGAAACATTTCTCAATTCAGAAATCAGAAATTGTATGGTAAAAAAAGCAATCAGCTTAACAAAAACCACTGGTTGACGAGCTATATTGATTAAAAACATAATATTCCGAGAATTAAAAAGACAGTGGCATTCAAATGGAAAACCACAACTTCGCAAGAAGTTTGAAGTTAATCAAAGTTTAGGCGAGAACAAGTTATAGCAAATGAATCAAAGACGGTCAACGCTTCTGAATATATGCTGGTTCGAGTAGGTTCATCGGATTTTACTAATTGTCAAATGAGGCTCACTGAATCTAATCTTACTGTCTCCACCTGATGATGGCAAACAGCCAGAAACCTGTAGTGGTGTGTAAGGGATGGAGATGTTAGCACCACGATATAGAGGATGATTTTCGTAGCGAATAAACTTAAATGCCAACATGAGGTCACTTTGTATGCGTCGTTGGGTAAGATTTCGTAGTTTTAGTTTTTTTGACAATAACGTTTTGGAAAGTCAAGTTCTTGTATCATGAGACCAGATTTGCAATAGCGAATTGAATGTTGATAAGTAAATAACATGATATGACTCAGATTTGCAACCCATATAATGATTTAGTTGAAATTAGTTTCCAAACGGCTATTGGACATCAAGCGTCTTTTCGTCGACGTTTGGAATACACCCAAATTAATCCAACTTTTAAAGCCATCAGAAATGGATCAATTGATTATTTTATTTGCTTCCGTCAAGAAGTATCGTAATCATTCAAAATTTGAAGTTTTTACGAATTGAAAAAGAAATTCAAAGTTTTAATAGTCTAAAACGCAAATACTTTACAGTAGCCATAGGTTAAAATATCGGGAATGCGTAAAATAGGGCAGATGTGTTGTCAGTATGGAAAGTCAGTTAACGTATTGAGGTACGATGTTGGATTTGGTCAACATATACTTGTCAAGTTCAGCATTGAGCATATTCAAGCTTGATGCACAAATGATATGTGGGGGCAGAGAGTTCCATATAAAACAAACTCGGACACCAAAAAACCTTCGACAATTTGATCTAGAGTGTGGAATAAATAACTAGTAACCTGAGATATGTTACCTCTTGCTTCTTGCCAATGAAACAGGTGTCCAAGTGGGTAATTCACTGTATGCAGAATGTTGAACATCAGGATCAAGTCACCCCTGACCGTACGATAAGACGAATGGGTTCAAAGTTCCAATCCACTTTTAGTATGGCCAGTTGTGTATTCCGGTCACCTGTTTTGTGGCGCGATTGTTTGCACGTTGCCTCAAAAGCCATGTCTTTCTGTAACCCTCGGGACCATGCTTGAACAGCCTACCCCATTGTTGGCCTGATAAAGGTGTTAATTATCCTTGGGGGGACCTGTTTTTTGAAACTACCCAAGATCCTTCTAAGCAGTGCCCGTGATTCGTTGTATGTAACTTATAGGTGCACTTGAATCATCGTTAATTTCAAGATTTCGAACAAATATGTTTAGCATACACGGAGTTCGTCAAACAGTTTTTCTACAATATAAAATATGAACTTACAATCCGTGAAATTAAAATTTTTAAATGTTACTCCTAATGTTTCAAGTTTACTATTCTTTATTACAACTCAACTATAAATTTTACTTGATGGTTGATTAGCATTTTAGATGTACCGCAAATGATTCTGAAGATTCAACTAAGACATGACGAAGTGTGGCTTCAACTAATACGTGGATTTACCAATGAGTGGGAACTTCTTCACTGCGCTCGGCGTTGATTCGGTCAGCAGTAGCAACAGAATGAAAAATGCTACGAAGATATTCATTCCTGAAATGTGTTGAAAAATGTTACACACTTGATTGAAAAATAAAACAATTTCCAAAGATGCATGTAAATTCAAATAGTGTCAACTAAATGTAACAGTGGCATTCAAGTATAACTTTGTTTACCACTTATCCACTATGTCAAGACTCACTGAACCTAATCTTACTGTCTCCACTTGATGACGGAAAACAGTCAGAATCCGGTAGTGGTGTGTAAGTTCGGGGGATATGAGCAACACATTAAATTTAACAGCATTAGCCTCGTTTACCTGATGATTTCACCGACACCATCAGGCTTTGTGTTGTAACAGGTGAAAAAGGTTGGCAATTTTGACTCTTGAATCTGATATTCGATATAATTAGCACGCTCGAACCTGTTGTATCCGCTTACGCAAAAGCATGCTGAAACTAAATACCATCAAAGCCCATTATTTTAGGCAAGGTTATTTTGACGAATTCATTCTCATATTGTCTCTTATCATGTGAACTGGGATTGTACTCTTCTTACCAACCAAACGAATGTGGCCGTATTATTCAGCCGGGCTTTATTTGTAAACGCACGATCTGTGTTCGAATCCATCACTAAACGCTTTGACGAAAAAGTGCTTAGGCCTAATTTCCCACCACACATGATTGACAGAAACGGTCCGATCAACCGAGGTTGATTTGACTTGATCTCCTGTCTATTCACTTGGTTCAATACCATACCGTTTTACATGCTTTCGTCACAATATGCCATATTTGGGTTTACTGAACAATATGCAATAATTCTGATGAAAATTCATTGTTTTACGATGGGATTTGCTATTAAATTGTTACCCAAAAAATGTCTGGACTCATAATGTTTTGATAAAAGCAAGTAACAATAACAGCAACAAGTAGCTTTATCGTATTTCAAAGTTGCTTGCTTGAAAGTCATAAATATCCCATGACCGGTTTGATGTTGTTTTGCGATCATCAAATAGGGATCAGGTTCCGTATGCCTCTTTTTGTGACACATCACGACGACTTTCTTGCTAATTACAGGGATCGACTGGTGAAATTTAAAAGATGCGATTTGAAACAGTGTTGAAATGCTAAATAAAGGTGAAGCTTGGAAGTTGTTTGATGGTGGGAAATCGTAAGGTAGTCCATAATATAAAAGTTCCATACATTGCATACTATTCAACTATTCCAAACTGGTTCACTTGGCCAACACATTCTTGGGAACTCATTGGTAGATTTCACGCGGAATGACGGCACTTTTCGAAACAAACTTAGAAATGTAACTGAGAGATACAAAGTAAACAAGGCTAATGGAAACTTTAGGCTTTTGTTTTCAGGTTAACACGTTACGCCATTTATACTCACCAAGCATCATTTTCGCCGGGGACTCAGGTGGCAACCAGAACACAACCAAGGTCAGCGTCGATAAGAGAACGCTTGGTATGACCAACATAAAAAGGTAAAAACTCGGGTTCCGCCTTAAACGGACCAAATAACGTAGAACTGGATATTCTCGAATTACTGTTTTGTTCCCGATTGTTTGAATGCGGCGTCTGTACTTCTTTACAGAACGTATCTGGGGAAAATATGGGAGAAATTGATTTTGCGGTTAGTGTTTGTATTGAATATACTGCAAAACCCTAATTTTTGTTGCAACCAACTGATAATATGTATCGTATGCTCATTTAACTAATGAGTATCCGTCAAATATCGGATCAAGAGTTCGCGGCTCTCCACTATAGTTCTACGTACAGGAAAATCAAACGATGTTTAGGTTAACGTTCCGGCAAGATTTTCTGTCGGAATTTCTTGTGTGCCCAGGTTTTGTACTACTAATCAGTGCGTAAAG
>JACCGJ010000721.1:0-45929 GCA_013407085.1 Atriophallophorus winterbourni
CGCAAAATTCGCACAAAATGGCGAGGAAGTTGCTCCGAATGGATGAACATTCAACCTGTATGTTTCTGGGAAACGATTGAGATCTCCGTCAGTATGCCAGAGAAAACAAAATGAATCTCGATCAACTAATGGAAGACGAACCTGAAGAAACATCTCCTGGATATCAGCTGATATTGCGATCTCCTTCAAGCGAAATCTCAAAAGTACTCCTGTGATGCTGTTAGTCAAATCAGGACCAGGATGTATGCAGTCGTTCAAAGAAGTGCCATGAAACTTCGCCGCACAATCGAACACGATTCTCACCTTATCCGGCTTTCGAGGATGAGGTGATGAGGTATGTAACAAATGCCCTCATTAACCGCAGGCAAAAGTTTTTTCACGTATCGCTTACTTAGATAATCTCGAAATATTGCGTCATATTTTGATAACAACGACGTGTCTTTCAGCAATCGACTATTTAAATAGCTGAGCCTCTTTTCTGCCAGTATACGGTTACCCTACTTCGGTGTAGGCAACCGGGTAGTATCATGCCTACGTTCAACGATGCCGATGACAACGCTTTGTACCCCACTTCTCGCTTTTTAAATCTCATTGTTTATGTTGAACGGCACTATATCTGTATCAGATTGTGCAAATATAATAATAAATAAGTATACGGTTACGTCGGCCATGACGCTTATCGAATTTCCAAGGAATAGGTACTTCGTAATGTCCGCTTCAGAAACGCGTGCTAACCTCGGCCATCGATAGTATGTGTTTATCTTGTATGGGCATGGACAGTGTACTGCGATCGCGATTCTCGGAAAATTCACTGTCAAACAATTTCAAGATATATTCGTTTATGTCTCTTTGGGTGTTGAGGCAATTTATCGACGCTCTATGCCCGGCTGTCGACGTAGGACCAATAATTGTCCATCCCAAGGTGTCAAATGTGCGAATGGTTGTTTTGGCTTACCGAGCCGCTGCTGTAATACCCAGTGTACTTCTGGAACATTAACTCTCAATAAAATACGAACCGTTTTATCCGGAATGCGAGTTAACTTGACGTCGGATAAGTGACTCAATTGCGTCAATAATGATTCTTCGGGAATTGTCACTTTTTAACGGGAAGAGAATCCATCACGCAAGCCTGATCGAAATCAACTTTTGTGCCATTCTACAGAGATTGAATGACAAATGCCGTGATGGCAGTTTTTCGCTTGCGTGTACCATGCACTGAGGTAACGTCAACATAGGCTGGCGCACCTGACAGCCCTAATTCCTCGGCTAAGTCCGCTGTCACCAATGTCGCATCCGACCCGTTATCCAGAAGTGCATTCGTAAGAACAACTCCGTTCGGACCTACTACCCTCACTGCAATGATGGACAAGAAACTGCTACATCTTTGAGTGCTTGTGGAATTAATCTCCATTGCGTATTCACGCTGAACGGTACGATGTAAGAGCAGGTGATATTTACCCTTACAAACATCTTTCCCACATCCAGAAGCTTGTCTGCAGTCAGCTGCTATGTGGTTTGCTTGAAAGCAGTCGAAGCAGAGTTTAGACATTCTAAGTCTGTTAATCCTTTCAGCATAAGACAGACTGCCGAACGATGTACAATTTTGTAAGGCATGTGTCATGGAGCACTGTGGGCATCGCGATGACTCAGTTGTTGAAGTGACATTCAATCGAACTCTTCGAGTATTCACATGTGTCAGTGAACCAGCCTTCGTTCCAGGCCCACTAGCTAAAGCACCGAAACAGCTAGTAGCCATTGAGACTTGTCTCTCCAAGAAACGAACTAAGTCCCCAAAGGTGGGCTCTCCGTCAAATCGAATGATTTCATCCACGCACTCAGCCCACTTGTAACGCAAATGTTTGGGTAAGCGCTCGACAATTAACTTCAAATTTGTCGTATTGTTTAGTTCGCTCAAGCGATTCAACTGTCCAAGAGCAAGCTCGCAATTTCGCATTCGTCGTGCCAATTTTTGCAGGGAACTAATATCATTCTGGTTGATTATGTCTCCATTAAGAATTTCCTTCAAGAAAGACTGAACAATATCATGCGGGCGACCAAATTCCATTTTTAAAATACGTCGCGCTTGGCAATATCCCTCGCTATCCGGGAGGTAAATACAATGTTCAATTGCGCTCTTCGCATCGCCAACGCAATAATGTAGCAAGTACATCAACTTGCGATTTTCGCTAGTGACGCGGTCATCGACAGTCAGTTCAAAGGCTTTGATAAATTTGCAGAAATCTGTTGGATTGCCATGGAACCTTTCAATGTCTATCTTAGGCAATCCGTCAACATGCGTATCATAATTTCGCCTCGAGCCCGCTGCATTCATCGGAGCCTCACGCAACATCGAACTAACGGAAACCGGACTCTCCAACCATAGTTTGTCGTAAGGGGCAGATTTTGTCTTCACGCATCACAAAAGAGTCTCGGCCGATATCACACTTAACATCTTCGTCGGATGAATCGAAATCATGCATCATCTTACGCTTAGCATCTAGACTGCGCCTGCGGATCTCCAGCTCTTTCATTTCAATAGCTAACTCTTCGTCGTGTACTTCCTTAGCTAACTGCCGACGCTGATCTTTTCGCGATTTGACTGCATTAGAACTTACACTACCGGCGTCATCTAACCTAGGAGGACGGTGCTGGTTAGAAATTAAGGTAGCGGAAGTGACAGATAAATTATCGCAATTTTCAATGGAATGAGATGAGAGCATAGGAAAACACATAGAATCATGAAAATGCGAGTTAGAAAATTAAGTACTAGGGAGTTCAGGAATGGGAACGGGGTTCAGGGTAACGTCATTCAAACAGTTAGAAGACTTGCTAGATCTGGTCTCAGGCATAGTTGATTGAGCAATATTCTCCACGTATGCAAACAAAGCGAAAACGAGCCAATTCGAGCGTTGATAGTTATTCTCCACGAAAGAACGTAATTGAGTACTATTGATTCTTATTGAGAATCAAGGAAATTCCCCAATATGGAGTTACGCGCAAAATCCCTGGTATTTCAGAACCAACGAGGATTTGTCAATAAAAGCGGTACTATATTGAGGCAATCAAAATAACTGAAAAACATACCTCAATTATTGACATTGACCCGGATCTAACCCGGTTAACCCAATAACTGAGGTGTTTTTCAGTTATTTTGATTGCCTCAATATAGTACCGCTTTTATTGACAAATCCTCGTTGGTTCTGAAATACCAGGGATTTTGCGCGTAACTCCATATTGGGGAATTTCCTTGATTCTCAATAAGAATCAATAGTACTCAATTACGTTCTTTCGTGGAGAATAACTATCAACGCTCGAATTGGCTCGTTTTCGCTTTGTTTGCATACGTGGAGAATATTGCTCAATCAACTATGCCTGAGACCAGATCTAGCAAGTCTTCTAACTGTTTGAATGACGTTACCCTGAACCCCGTTCCCATTCCTGAACTCCCTAGTACTTAATTTTCTAACTCGCATTTTCATGATTCTATGTGTTTTCCTATGCTCTCATCTCATTCCATTGAAAATTGCGATAATTTATCTGTCACTTCCGCTACCTTAATTTCTAACCAGCACCGTCCTCCTAGGTTAGATGACGCCGGTAGTGTAAGTTCTAATGCAGTCAAATCGCGAAAAGATCAGCGTCGGCAGTTAGCTAAGGAAGTACACGACGAAGAGTTAGCTATCGAAATGAAAGAGCTGTGCGGCACTTTGCCTGGATCAGGCTTGTGCTTTCATACATACATCCGCAGGCGCAGTCTAGATGCTAAGCGTAAGATGATGCATGATTTCGATTAATCCGACGAAGATGTTAAGTGTGATATCGGCCAAGACTCTTTTGTGATGCGTGAAGACAAAATCTGCCCCTTACGACAAACTATGGTTGGGAGTCCGGTTTCCGTTAGTTCGATGTTGCGTGAGGCTCCGATGAATGCAGCGGGCTCGAGGCGAAACTATGATACGCATGTTGACGGATTGCCTAAGATAGACATTGCAAGGTTCGATGGCAATCCAACAGATTTCTGCAAATTTATCAAAGCCTTTGAACTGACTGTCGATGACCGCGTCACTAGCGAAAATCGCAAGTTGATGTACTTGCTACATTATTGCGTTGGTGATGCGAAGAGCGCAATTGAACATTGTATTTACCTCCCGGATAGCGAGGGATATTGCCAAGCGCGACGTATTTTAAAAATGGAATTTGGTCGCCCGCATGATATTGTTCAGTCTTTCTTGAAGGAAATTCTTAATGGAGACATAATCAACCAGAATGATATTAGTTCCCTGCAAAAATTGGCACGACGAATGCGAAATTGCGAGCTTGCTCTTGGACAGCTGGATCGCTTGAGCGAACTAAACGATACGACAAATTTGAAGTTAATTGTCGAGTGCTTACCCAAACATTTGCGTTACAAGTGGGCTGAGTGCGTGGATGAAATCATTCGATTTGACGGAGAGCCCACCTTTGGGGACTTACTTCGAGAAGATTGGAAGCAGGTAATCATTATCTCGATCTATAAAAGATGGAACAGCAACGACCCTTCGAACTACCACCCAGTGACTGCTTCCTGTGCTTACCAAGGTGATGGAATCAATTTTCTCCGATGATTTGATTGTTTTAAGGGAGAACGCAAACGTTGTCGCTGTCGAACAACATGGGGTTCACCACAAACCATTCTATACACGGATGTGCAATCGTACAGTACTTATGTGCTGTGCGGCTAACACCATGCTAAATTGATTGGCCATCGGTGGTGAGCGGCATGCTGAAACAGACTGGAGTCTCACTACCATTTCTATTTTCTTTCTCATATCTGTCTAGGCCTGGGCAGCTTGACAGTATCTTAGCCCATGTGCAGTCTCTGACTGTACGTACATTCTCGTATACAGCAAACTTGCTTTTGGACCGGAACTGCTGGACCAAAGCTGTCGATGCAGGCAATGGTGTTGATATCAATTAGCTGGATTTCTCTAAGCTTTTGACCGTGTTAACTGTTTGGAGGGCACCCTGCTAACGAGTTCGCACCGGGGAAAAATTGTTGGCTGAGTCATGTTGTACCTCGGCAACAAACCCCATGTTCATTAAAATTCAAATTGTCGGACTCGCCCATGACAACCAACATCCGTCGTTCCCACTATGCACCTTCCCGCGATTATGATGTACCCTCACACGTTCGCTCTGTTGTTACCATATAAATACAAACCATGTCCACGATCCAAACGCACACACTGGGCGCTTGGACCTTGGACACCTGATCAACGTTCCATTCTGGTCTTGTTCTGTTTTCCTGGCTGTTGGGTTAAGAACAACGCATAGATTGATAGAACGGAACGACATTCTCTGCTGCAATATCCACGATACATCCATCGTAAGATTAACCACGCTGTTTTACTGCAAAAGCTTGGCACATTAGGCATAATAGTTTTTGGCTAACTGAATTCCTTCTCTCCAGAACTCTTAGCGTTTGCGTCAGGCAATCGCTTTCCGATCGCTTTTCTCTAAAATGCGGATTACTCGGTCTCCGTCTGTTCTTGATGTACATCAACGACATTGCAGCATGTATGAATTCACCGTTTATAATGTTTGCGGATTATATGGCGCATCCTCTTTTCTTCGAATGATTGTGATGACCTGCAAGCGGATCTCACCTCACTCAATATTTAGGCAACGTCGACCCGACTCTATTTCAACACAAAAATTGTCGATATCTGCGCATTCGTCACCCTGGTGAACCTCGGCACAAGCTAGGGGATATCGAATTTTTGTTAATTATGCAACAAAGACCTCGGCGTATTAGTTCAAGTTGCACAGGACTGAAGGTGACTAAAAGCCAATCACGCGCACAGATTTCCTTCGATGGTATGCGGTTGTTCACCCTGCAATTGTATATTGAGTATACAGTTCGTACGTTTCTCACGTTCTTGTTTCCGGATATCTGGAAAGTAAGGTAGGGGTTCTCTTCATCAGAACGGTGAGAGGTCATCTATTCAGGAAACGATGCAATAATATGCGTGAACAATGTATGATGTATGAAATCACTAGCCTAGTCGAGGCAAAGTGAAGCACAGTCATAGACTGCATGTGGGCTAAGATGCTGTCAGGTTGCCAAGGGCTAGACAGATATGAGTTGAAAAATGTAACAATACGTTTTTTTGTTTTCTAAAAAGTTTTTTATTAGACAATGTGCGGAAATATGGTAGGCCATTAGCGTCTAATTCCCTTTTAAATCTTAACACATTTGGGAGGTTTACTATACATTCTGGGAGTTTATTCCAGAAGTTGACCACACGATTGCTGAAAAAGTACTCACTTACCAGCAGCCTGAGTCTACTTTTAAGAAGTTTCATAAAATTACCCCTTGTAGATGTTTTAGGGGCAAGTTTAAGGAGTTCAGTAATATTATCACCCGTGAAACCCTTTCGAATCTTAAAGGCCTCGCAGCCGCCGTCTCTTGTGAGAACAGATCGAGGTCCTTGAGTCTTGCCTCATATGTTTTACCTGTCTGAGCCTCAACGATCCTAGTCGCAAGGCGCTGGACCATTTCGAGACACGCGATTTCGATTTTTAAGTACGGTGTCCAGGATTCAACACATTATTCCAAGTGATGTCGCAAGACTACCTTGTGTAGGAGAATGAATATAGAAGGTTTTCGGTATGACAACGCTGAGCGCAGTCTGAACAATTCTCTGTGAGCCTTGTTTGCTGCTTTGGCATATTGAGTAGACCACTTAAAATCCCATGTTACAGTAATACCGAGATCCTTCACTTTATGATTAGCAGCTATTCTGATAGTTCCTTCGCTGACTTCTAGTTGTGTGGTCGCCAATTCAGTCGTCAGAACGCAGCTCTTCCCAAAGTTTAGTGGCAAGTCCCATGTTTTTGTCCACTCGATTACTTTTTCTAAATCAGAGTGATCTTGTGTGCTCAGCCCGATGTTTTCACGCAGCCTCGGTAGCGTATCGCAATGTAGGCCTTCTCGAACGTGTCTTCGGATCTTCCGACCGCCTCACGATAAAAAGATAGGTGCATAGACTCCCTTTCGGTTTCTCAGCTGAACTGATTATTTGCATTATTTTGGATATAACTTTTCAGTCTACGTTTGAATAACCATTAGCTTAAATCAGAATAATTTTGTTTGTCTGTGTTGATATTTACTGTTACAAAGTTGTTCTGTTTGTTTCACGATAGCTAATCGTTCTTATACACAGTTCACACACTTGATTTACCTTTGTTTTATCATCTGTTACAGCGGCTTTGCTGAATTCACCCGTCTGCTATCAGTACCCTCATACAATGTCTCAGTCAGATAGGTATGTCAAGCTACGATTCCTATTTGTTTTCTTCCAGTATGACTAAATTGTTCAAGCCAGTTCGGAAAAATCTTTCCACACTGATTACGCAATATGAAAGTAATCGTTGCCAACCCCTGAGCAACATGTCCTATTGTAGAGCTTTATGAGCATCAAGAACGCTTTCCAGAGCTGTTTGAAAAGTTGGATTACTTTGCGCCTGGCAAAGGTATGCCTATAGCTGATCTTATACAAAAATTGGAACTCGCTAAAGCAACCATTTCGGATTTCGTGAGTTTGAAGTGATTAAATTCATACGTTACTAGCAATGTGTGAATGAAACCTACTTCATGGAACCTTTGGAAAAGTTTGTGTTGTGCTTTATCACGTCCAATTCCAGAATCTATGAGATGCTGCCATGTATCTCCTCCTTATTTGATGAAAAAGAAGAGTTGCTTAAAGAAATCGATCGACAAGATAAAAAGTGTCAAAAGTATGGGAAGCTTGATCGCAGCGGGGAGACTTTGGCAAAGTTGTCTAAGGTTTATCGAAATGTTTATGGTTTAACAATTTATGTATAGCACAGAGTCAAATCCGATGAAGCTAAAGCACGAATCGCGGAAATTGACCAATTACTCTATACTGATTTAAGAGAGCTGACTTCTCGCACTGAGATGTTTTTGAGTCGAATTTTAAAGGTTTGTTTTTGTTCGATCGTGTGATTCAAATAATTATATTTTTTAGTATGTTTCTTTCAAATTAGTAGTATTAACTAACTGGTAGCAGTTGCTGTTATTTTAGCGTGTGTGATCAAAACAATGTAGCAAACAGTCGTAAAAGCGCACAGCCTCAATTTGCCGCCATAAGATGAGTGTCGTCAAATACATATTGATATTATATCACACGTTAATGTGCAATTGTGCTGTACTTCTGTGCTGCGCTGCTAACACGGTGCCCACTAGATTTGCCACCGGTAGTAGGCTGCAGTCTCACCCTCATTTTTGTTTAGTTCAATTTATCTTATGGGTCTAGGCATCGACAACCTAAGAGTATCTCTGCCCACGTGCAGCACCTGACTTTGCGGAACTTTACCTGGATCAGGCTTGTAATTTCATACATACATACATACATAGTATATATATATATATATATATATATATATATATATATGCATACATACATAGGTACATACATATCACTTATTCAAATTCATGTTCTGAAACGCCAAGCCGAAATCTCAATATATCAATATTTCTGTTTTTTCTACGTCACGTTTCATGATATACTTTAGCGTATATGTATGTAGTCGTTCGTATATTGTCAATCACACCTTACCAGATTTCAGAACAAAGCATTTCTCTATTAAGACATTGACAATAGTTTCTGAGAGAATATTTTGGTTACTGATATGTTGACCTAAGCCTAAACTGTCTTCATTTGTACAAATTTTAATGTGTATGTTACGACTATTGCTGCGGACCTGATCACGTTAATAAAAATACAGGACTCTAAACAATGAAGAAACACGTTGTTTGAAAACTTTTGTATGAATCCTCCTAATATCCGATTTATCAGAATAAACCATCCTTAAACAAATCCGAAGTACGCTTTTGTTCATATCTTCAACCGCGCACCACTGCTGTAATACTATGCTAACTTGCTTTCAATGGGCTAAAATGCAGTATTCTTTTTTAACATCATTTCTGTCTGAGCAACCTGGCTACATCCTAGTGCTGGTGCAGTTTGTGACTATATGGCTCTGCGCACTCAATACTTGTGATTTCGCTGTATATTATTAATACTATTACATCATAAGCCTGGTTCCAGGGAAAGTGTCGCGCAGCCATAGACTGCTCGTGGATTAAGATGCTGTCAGGTTGCCAGGCCTAGACAAATATAAGGGAGAATGGTAGAGAAACTCAAAAGTATTTTTGAATGCAGCTCAATACCAGTTTGCATTATTTTCTTTCTCACATATGACACTGGCTGGGCACATTGACAGTATCTTATCCCCATGCAGTCTCTGACTGTGCGGCACTTCGTCTGGGCCATGCTTGTGGGCAGTCGTTAACTCGATTCTGGCCTGTGCAGCTATCACGCGACCTAATCCTTTAACTTTGTCATACATTCACTTTTTCATTATTTCTGTCTGTTCTTAATGAACCAGGCTCATTTGAACTGGAAGTATCAATCTTACTTGGCCGTCGCAACGTCTCATGCAGATCTCGCCGGGGTACTTTATCCTGCAGCTCAAAACGGAGATCTCACTGCTTTGGATAAAGAGATCGAAAGTCAGCTGATTGAGCTTCGCAATTTGTCGCTCACTCGACCGTCCTGAACAATTCATGAATTTCCTGGCTGTGACTTTATCAGATAACTTTATGACAGAGTTTTTAATATTTTCTGTTATACTTCACATCATTTTCACTTCTATAATAAAGTAATTTGTTATCCAATTTTGAACTTAATGCCACGACAAAATCACTTAAATTTGTCACGCCACACTTTCGATCGATTTAGAATCTCAGGTGACCAAGCGTATTGCTAATTAAATCTCATTAACTCTATTTTGAAGCACATTCCAGTATGATTGTATGGCAGTGAACAAGCGATACGATATTAGTGTAATGGTGATGTAATTTCCTCGCCGTGTTGGCAATGTTGAACATGTCAGCAGATATGTTTGGGATCTCACCCGTTGTCGTATTTGTACCAACTACCGTGGTAAAGGTTGAAAAATACGAGAATTGTTGGAAGTCATCTCCTTGACCAGAGGTCATTCTCAACACAGCAGTCGCAGATTGCATATTTTATTGGCTGAGACCGCAACAACGGAAGAGGCTCACATAAGGTGTGTATGTATGAAATCGCAAGTCTGGTATGGTATGAAATCACAAGCCTGATCCAGGCAAAGTGCCGCACAGTCAGAGACTGCACGTGGGCGATATTACTGTCAGGTTGCCCAGGCCTAGACAGATAGAATTAGAGAATAAAGATAGTAGTGAGACTCCAGTGTGTTTCAGCATGCAGCTCACTACTAGTTGCCATTCAATTTAGCAGTGTTGGCCGCACATCACAGAAGTACTGCACGATTGCATATCCGTCTGGAGTCAGACAAAGAGCCGTAGTCATTGACTACACATGCTGAGATACTCTTACGTTGGCTAAACCCTGTGTCTAGAAGAATGATCAAACGAGAAAGAGTTAAGAGGTGAAAATATAAATGCGGATGGTACATAAATACGATTTTTGTCCCTATGGTCTACCAGCCTCTGCGAATAAACCGTGACACAGTAAGCGGCGACGAATAAGCATTCTTAACAACTTGTCCTAACCATCGTATAATACAAACGTGAGCTGGCACTGAAATTAGCATTTCTCTCAGTCCGTGGTTGGACCGCTTGTTTTCCCTATGGTCTAAAACCCGTTTACAGACATCTATATTAGCAAAGCGACGCTGCCACCAAAAGCGGGTAATCCTGCGCATGGTACGGGTGACAGAATCAGTATATAGCTCGGATAATTCAAGTAGCACAGTCATAGAGAAACGTAGCACGCACGACTGTGTTGTACACTCGATCTTTAGCATGGAGTGAAACATCTAGTCGTCGTCATAAATGGCGGAGGTTAGCAAACGCTACACCAGGTATTTTGTTTACCTTGGCAGTTGTATCTCTGCTGGCGGTTGTGTTGAGGACGAGATCTCACAACGTGTACGCAAAGCGGGTGTAGCCTTTGCTAACCTTCGCCATTTGTGGCGTCGACGCGGTTTAACTCAGTGTACAACGCAGTGGTACGTGCTACACTATTTTATGGCTGCGAAACCTGGTCTATTAGAGCGGAAGATGTCCGTCGGTTTTCTGTTTTTCACACCCGTTGCCCGTGTAGGTTTGCTCGCATTCGGTGGTAGCACCGCGTTACAAATATAAATGTCTACAAGCGGGTGTTAGGAGCAAGTGTCTACGGTCTGAGAAAAATGCTGATGCTCGCTCATTTGCGATGGTTGGGACATGTTTCAAGAATGCCACATTCAGCTGTCTTTCGACTTTTCAGGGTTTCCCGCTAAATCGCATCGAGAGCCTAGCGCAGACTAACGCATGATCAGACTCTAGGCAGGTAACCCGTATAAGCGACAATCTTGCACACTACCTCATTCCTAGTAGCTGATAGTGATATAGTAAATTTGCGTGAATAATTTTGTCAACGAATAGTTCCAAGTGGAAAAGTGACGCTTCTAATGGCGGAAATTAGTGCTGGTAAGATAGAGCCTGTGCTGTGAGCAAAATATAAGCAACGTTTCGCCATTATCATTTCGAGGCCAATCCATCCAACTAAGAAATGTTCGCTCGAAGGTAGACGACCTACACACATTCATGTCTGCAGCTAAAATAACGATGTCACTCATCGATGTAAATCCATTGAGTTCTTGTAATTTTCCACAGAACTCACCCTTAGCTAGGTCAGAGCTACAATTATCTAGTGCGTAGCGCACCATAAACAGATTGCGAGTTTTATTGTGATATCGACATTGCTTGCAACTATGTAGTTCCACTGCCAAAGGTGGTATGTATGAAAGCACAAGCCTGATCCAGGCAAAGTGCCATACAGTCAGAGACTGTATGTGGGCTAAGATACTGTCAGGTTGCACAGGCCTAGACAGATATGAGAAAGAAAATAGAAATGGTAGTGAGACTCCAGCCTGTTTCAGCATGCAGCTCACCACCGATGGCCAATCAATTGGCCAAACGCGGTTGTCGACTGGGATTCAGTTTAATAGCTCAACCCTTAGCTTTTTCACCCACACCATTTAGACACCAGCTTGATCGGATACTGTAGCGACTTTATCACTGAACATGCGAGTTGCGGAAGTTCGAGGGATAAGACAGCCTTGTGACCAACCTACAGTTATAAAGGCGCGTTTCCGACAAACGGTATACATCAATATCGCGGCTATCAAGTGTACGGGCCACGGATACCTGTTGTCAGATGCGCGGTAACGTCCGTACATTGAATGCTGTCAATTTGAATGGCACGTGTGGGAAACAATTTTAGTGACATCACGATGCATTCGAAGTAGCTTGATTTAGAGACTGATGAATAAGCTGCACCTCTGTTATATCTACCTTGCAAATTGCAAAAAACTGAAAACAGTGATTATAAAAAACTGTATGTAGTGTGAGCCTAAGAGCACATGATCTGTCGTTTTACTTGTATTTTCAGTTGCTTGTGGGCGCGATATTACTGTACTTTTGTGTGACTGGCTTCACGGGTGGATTAGGCGGCTTCATTGATGTCTCGAATCACGTAAGGCCACACGCTTCCACCTACGAACGACGTTGACGGTGCGCAGTCCCAGAGCGTCTACTTCCTCCTTTACATTCGACAGCCAGCCGTGTCTGTCTTTAGGAGGACGTGGACAAACCAGAGTAGTCTTCGCCGTTGGATGTAAACGAAAAGCGGACGTAGTCCGTTGCATCGCGCTCGAACGGCAGCGTTAGATCCTCGGTCAGTATATCGGATGCTCAAGATTACCCGGTAGCATTAATGGTCGAACACTTCTAAAGACCGTACGTCCTGTGACCTCAACGGCCACGTCTCGCATTCATGAAGCAGTACACGGCGGATCGCTGATTGATAAACACGCATCTTAGTTTTGAGGCTGATCATGGGCCTTCGCCAAAGGGTGCCTTTCAACAGCAAAAACGCATTGCGCGCACGATCATCTTTCGCCTGACCATTGGGGAACATACTTGAAGACTGGAGCGTACTCGATCGAACAGCCCTGGATGTCTGATGTAACGGTATAAATAAATGCATTGGTTTTTGCTGCTTTATCTCGAGGCCGACTTTCGCACCAGTGCTACTAATGCGGTCCAAAATACTTTGCGGCATTTTTGCAAAAAACAACTACATCATCGGCGTAGTCGAGATCGGATATCCAGAGATCCGTTGAAACTTGAACCCCTTGATAGTCCGTTAATGCCTTGTTCATAATCCAGTCTACGACAGAACTATGGATAACGGAAAACCTTGCCTGACTGTGTGTAAATTAAATTCGCGAGATTCTTCACCCGAGACGCGAACCTGAGCGACGCGGAAATCAATAAAACAAGCTATCGTTTGCTGTCGGTACTGTGCAAGGTGAATATTTGGTCGACGCATTCTATCCATGGGCGAAACCCACCTTGGTCGTCTCTAGTGCGCAAATTTCGTTTGGTGGAGAACCGATTAAGCGGTAGCGTCGCAAACATTTGAGCTGCGGTAACGATGAGACATATTCTGAGGTAGTTGGAGCACACAGATTTATCTCCACGTTTGGGCAGGGGTAGGATTATAGACATCCCCCAGTATGATGGGAAAGCTTCCGTCTCTCATAAAGAACAAAACAGTTTGTGCAGTATGGTATGGTATGAAAGCACAAGCCTGATCCAGGCAAAGTGCCGCACAGTCAGAGACTGCACGTGGGCTAAGATACTGTCAGGTTTCCAAGGCCTAGACAAATGTGAGGGGGGAATTAGAAATGTTAGTGAGACTCCAGAACAGTTTGTGCAGTGGAGATAATAATGCGTCAGAACATGCTTTAATAAGTGCAACGGGCATTCCCTCTTCACTTGGCGATTTACCGTACTTTATTCTTTGTAAATCACTTGAGATCTCATACTTTGATGTGGCATCGCAGTTGATCGGGTAGCCACAGCTCTGCATCGGGGTAGTGATTACTGTACTGATAGCTGATGGGCGGTTCAATAGCTGAATGAAATGGTCGACCCAATCTTTAAGGTCAAATATCAGCTGTCCGGACGAACCACGGAAGTTCGTGCAAAAACTAATGCTTCCAGATGCGGTGCGAATCAGGCGAGACAGTTTTCTAAAGTCATCTATGCCCGCTGTAGCGTCCATTTCAGCTACAGTTTCCGTCCAGTATAGCTAACGATCCTTAAGGGCGGATCGTGTAGAAGCTCTCCTAAGGAGGCAATCAGAAGCACCATACATTCGGGCATCTCTTGCTTGGGCAGAGAGCTTGATGGTGTTCTTAGAGATCCCGTCTCGCTGGTGGCGAGAAATGGTGCCTAGGATTTTCAATGCCACAGTCTGAGTGGCGGCCTTCAGTTTGGACCACAGTTGTTCAACTGGGGCATCATTCCCATCCAAATGCTCAGCAATATCATCAATGAGCTTTCTGAAGCTGCCAAGTTTAAACGCTTTCTATTAGTTTTCCTTAGGCGAAGTCGGAGCTTTGCGCGAACGAGGGTGTGATCACTGCCTGCTTCGTTCGCTGTTTCGGCTCCACGATAGGACATACAGTCCAGCTCTGTAGACATCCAGCGCGCATCACTTAGGATATAATTGATCTGATTCGACGTTCTGCAATCATTCGAGTACCATGTTACCAAGTGTATCTTAAAGTGCTGGAATTTAGTGTTGCAGACACCTAAATGAATGTAGGCCGCAAACTCGATTAATTGATCATCGTTCTCGCAACGCTGCCCTAGACCAAATCTTCACTAGATTCGGTTCGTTGCAGCATCTGCTGATCCGGTACGTGCATTCCAGTCGTCGGCCACAACCAATATGTCATTTGCATTTACTATGTCGAAGACGGACTGATGCTGGCTATAGAAGTGTCTTGCATTTTGGTTGGCACATAACGTTAGGGCGTACACCAAAACGATAGTAATATTGAAAGGGTGCCCCCTCAGTCGTACCAGTGCAATTCTCGGGGACACAGTCATCCATGACATGAGTGCTTGCTTGACATGATCACTTAGAGCTATCGCTATTCCGTGCTGAACAGATCCATCTTCGGACCCACTATAAAGAAGCTTGAGAAATTTTCATGAAGTTTCTTGAGAATAGTATACAAGTGATGTCCTCAGCACCACTTGCCGTTTGTTCGAGTACACCTCTTTAGCCTTTACACAACCAAGTGCAACCAACAAGGCAGCAGGGAGTTGACAGATGAAAAGTGTGCTGCGCCTAAGGAACTTCGCTCCTGAATTTTCATCGGGGTTTTCTCCCGAAGCCGCAATCGGTTAACCCACAAGTCAGCGACGTTTGGAATCAAGGTTTTCCTTCCCCTTCCATCTACCCGGAGCAAGCTGGTTTTAAGGCGTCCGTCACCCGCATTCGCTCCTTTTCCTATCAGTAAAAGCAGTTCCACCGTGCTTGTGGAAGCCACTCGTATAGGCAAGGAGTTGGGCTTGGTTGTCACAGGCTATTTGAGACACGCCACGTGGGAGCATTTTATAGATAACAGGGGCTCATTCCTACTACCACCCCAGGTTGTGACGCGCGGCGCGATACCCGGTTGCACAGACCGAAATAGGGGATAGGCTTAGAGGATCCCACCCGGAGCAGTTGGCTAAAACGCCGGAACCACAAGGCAGTGGGTTGACACAGTTTGTCTGACCTCTATCCATAGATCTTCCTGGTAGTAGCTCTGTTGACGTCCAAAAGACCACCCAGTATAGCTCGCTTGGTCACGGAGCTGCACAAAACATCGCACCACGTTAAGTTCCAGTCTCGGTATTAAAAGAGACATTTTATTAAACATTGTTCTACACTGAACCGACATTAAAAGAAGTTCATTCTGTGATGCACGCATGAGGTCCGTAGAATACGTTTTTGGGAGTGGCCGCGTAGGTGTGAGGTTTGTGCCCTGCGTAAACCAAGCAATGGAGATTTTATATACTAGTGTAAGAGCCCCCATATCCCAAGATATTCCATTCTCGTCTTGCTACTAAAGTATCTGGGTCGACCGGTGAAACGTTTAGTTATGACAGATATTTTTTAGTTTTTATGGCTGACTGGATAATACCATAACCCAAAGAACATGTACAAAAGGTTATTCAGAGAATCAATGGAACCACATCACACTGAGGACACCTGATATTGTACACTGACGCATTGAGTCAGTCAGACGATATACAAAGCTTGCTTAAACGAAAATGTCAGATCTGTTCAGGACCCGTCGCATCCTTCTCGGCCAATATAGAACCGAGTTTTTCCGGTTCTTCAGATTAATAGGCGAATCGAGGACTAGTTGCAAAAACCGAGTAATGCGATCACGCGGAGAGTGAACACTTGGAACTCGCTACCAAACGAGCTTATCCCTACAATCAGAACAGCTATTTGAAACTGTTGAATCGGCAATTGTTGATTTATTTCTGAGCGATGTAGTAGTGGTCCACTACTACCAGTTCCTGCCTTGTCAGCAGAAATCACTCATGATTCTTAAGAATCAACCCTTCTGATTTCGCTCCAGAAGTGTTGACGTACAGTCCTGTAGCCCCGGACTAACGGAACTCAAAAACGCGACAATCTAACCGCGGTTGTACCCTGACTGTAAGTGGTTACCGGCTCCTTGGGCATTACTGTCCTACAAGCGATCGCCACGCACTATTCGGTTTACTGGCATCTTCCACTTAAACGATGGTTGGCCAGAATAACGCGCTTTCAAAACACCAGATATATGAAGTAGCAAACCATAATCGACTCTCGTCACACACGTCCATAGACGTGATAATGACGCTACTTGATAACATGACCAGATATATAAACTACCAACGTTTTTAAATGCACGATCACTCATTGTAAATACGATATTCGCACCGAAGCATTGGTCAAACATATTCAAAGACAATGTACTAATTCAATAGAATATTAGATTTAGCGGACAGTTTTCACGTACTAGTTGCGTCAAAAAAACGTGACAAACTTAGCGACGTTCTCGACATATTGATAAACGTTGTCACAACAATTGGACGCCAAACCAAAAATTAAAAGCAAAACGAATCAATGGAATCCATTAACAAAGATTTATTTAATACAGAGCATGCGGAGGACCCATTGTGCTCTTGATGTACAAAGACCGAACATTCTGCCAATTTTTCTTCAGCAAAGATATTAAGAAATTGATAGCTAGGTTGACATTTTGAGCAAGCTCCTCTGGCTTCATGTTGACATGCCCAACCGCCACACTGAGCGTCAGAACTTTTTTCATTTGAAACTTAATGGTTGCCTTCGCTTCTTCTACACGTTGCACCAAGGATTCCGAATGCGATAACAGTGCAGGAAACTTGCCAGCTTTACTGAGACCCGGGCCAAGAATTCGAGGAATCTGACGAATAACAGATTCACTTGCAAGGAATGTATAATACTTCTTAGCTGTGGACGTAAAAAAATGGAAATAACATACCTAATTTTTTGATCAGTTTCTTATCCTTGTTCAGTTTTTTCAAATCTTCAACATCCATGCATGGAATTTCTGCTGCTTTCGCTTCATCGCAATGTTGCTGATCACCGAGAATGCAAACTTTCATCTGTGGTCGAGGAACGTGAGGCAACCTGAACTATTTTATATAACGGCGATCGGCCTCCCCAAATGTTTTAGTACCCTGGGTGGGGGTACTTTGACTGATGCTTACTTTACAGTACCCGAAAACCGTTTGTCCTTTTGCGGATCATAATTTTTGAGCATGATTTGCAACTCGACGGTTTCAACGAACTTCCTTTTCTTCTCATTGTTACTGTACTCCAACAAGTCCGTGCACGCACGCATCAACAGCCCCTTAGGAATTTTACTGGAAAAGAAAAAAATTATTAGATACGTCAATTCAGGACTTCTTAGAGGAAAACCATCAAAATTTTCAGTTAGAGTTGATACATCATTATGGATACCTACCTCATCCCGACCACAGCACGCAGCAAGTATACCGGAATTGCGCTATGACCGTGTAGCTCGTATAAACAAAAGTCGAAAATCACACAAATATTTTCTAAACAAAGTTTTTCCTAGTATGATTTAAGTTATCAGATTGGAACATTTATTTAGTCAATGGACTATTTCTTGCTATCGCAATTGAGCAATTTGGATATAATTGTTGACGTTGTAGCTTACTTGAATTTGTTCTCCGAGCTTGTTGATTTTGCATCGGACGTTTCGTCGCCAGACTAGGGAACATCTTCAGCGATTGTTGGCAAATTGACTGCTCAAAACGTCCGATGCAAAATCAACAAGCTCCGAGAACAAATTCAAGTAAGCTACAACAACGACCCGAGCTACATATATTCCAAACAATACTAATAATTGTAGACGTATTGGCACTTTTGGGTAATTCCTATGAGGTTTGGACCGATAGAAATTCTGGACGCTTGATTGGATAGTTATTCACTCACTGTCCTGTTGGAACTTAACTTATCTGAACTTAGTAATGAAATTCAGTTCATGTCATTTGTGATATAAAAACTATAATTCGGAAAATTTGACATCAGAAACAGCGAAACGCTTTTGTTACATAATTTCGAAGTTAATATTCATTTGAAACATAGGGATATAAAACTACAACTTAGTGTTACTACTGAAAGTTGCTGTTTGCATTCCCTAAAAACTACCATCACAAAGACCTGCTAAAATGTTAATACAATCGACGTACTCTAGGCTCTCAAAGCCCAATTAATAAAATTCAGGATGTTATTGTTGTTACTATTGGAACAAGTACAAAAGACAAAGATTAGGATACTTTCAACACGTTAAGTATGTGCGTCAGTTAATGCAGGAGGCTCTCTTTAGAGTATATAAGTTAGAAAAGAATAATCAAATTCTCGGTCATTAGCAAGATCCTCCCCTAGCCATAAGCAATTGTTTTAGAAACTGATGATCGTGCAGAATTGGTTCTCATGTAAAGAAATGGGATATTAGAATAACCAAAGAAAATATTGTGAGAAACGTGGCCAATGGATTAAACGAAATTTTGTTCTCATTTAGCTTATTTCGTCGGTGTACAATGTGCACATGATGAACTTTCATTTCTATATGAAGTTTAGTCACGTTTATACAGCAGAGATTTTTGCGCAATTGTAAATCAAGCACCCACATTTCTTCCTGTTTTATACTTAAGAATAATTTCAACACATTCAATTTTGTCTTTCAAAATTTATAGTTCCTTAGGAGTTCTTCGTAATAAGAAAAAGAACATTCATTGCCTATACCTGATGTGGAGCGTTTAACATTTCGGAAGGTACGTAAAATATAAATCAATGCATTACCATGAATAAAATCGGCAATGCTGAAATGGAGCATTTTTTATTGATTTTAATCCGTATTTGTGTAATTTTGACTCGAATTTCTCTATTCTCTTCCATGTGCAATACTCATGTTTTTAGTTGACCACTGTACGAAGGTCATATAATATTCAAGATTCAAGATTTAAGAATTTATAGCCACAAAAAGCACATAGATTCACAATTACCATATCATAGTAAATATTCGTTCAGGAAATAGGTATAAAATAAACATGTCAAGTATAGTCAAGTTATACAACAAATAAGTATCCAAATTTCGAATAAAAGTTTCGATGCTGGGAGAGATGACAATAGTTTCGGGGAGGGAATTCCAAATAAAACAGATACGTACACAATAAAAATATCGGCGACAGCTGATACGGGAGTGGGGAATTTGCAGTGTCGCTGAGTGGCTGCGTGTATGGCGTGACTCACGGTATTCGAATAAATGTTTTAAGGGGTATTTAATATTTTGTATGTCAGTATCACATCGCTTCGAAGGCTTCTTTGAAGGGGAGTGGGCAGCCTCAGTTTTGCAATCGTTCCTCGTACGTTAGTTTCCGGAAACCGCTTACGAGTTTGGTTTCGCGATGGTATATTTTGTCGAGCATTAGAAGATACTTTTTTAACCACGGAGTCCAAGCTTGTGATGCATGCTCTATGGTTGGAATTATATGGGTTTTCATGATGGTGGGCAACGTTCCAGGCCGGGATAAATTCAAGCAGATTCGGCGAAAATATGACCAAAATTATTAGAGCAACAAAAATGCGACCGCTCAACAGCCTTGGCACACTTAGTATAAAGATTTTGATCGAACGATGAAAAATCCTGTCAAGCAGTTAATGATCCCACGACAGCCATTTTGCTGAAGCTTGAGTTAAATATTCAATGACGTCAAGCACGTATGTATTGATTATCTATGATATGATTTCGGGCATGAAAATCCTACTGATGTTTTTAGGAGACCCAAGTTACGGCATGCTTGAATCTGAACTGTATGGCACTGTTGTTTGGGTTTAAAGTTGAACTAAACTTGAACATATAGATCACTTCTCTTAGTAATCAAGACAAAATATAATATACCAAGCTGATAAGTATAATACAGGAATTGTCCGTGCTTCAGGATAAAACTGTAAATCGTTTATCAGTGACCAACTGATGAAAATGCATATATCCCGCTGTTATTTGGCACAGTCGTCAAGTGACCTAAGCGCCTTTATATTTTAACATCATCAGCAAAGTATATCAAAACGCACGCTACTTCCAGATTTATCATGCATATAGATAAAAATTAATAGTCCAATAACAAAGGTATGCGGAGCTAAATGCTTGACATTTAAGATTCAGAACGGGGTGTTGCCCACACGAACTTCGATATATCTCTAAGCAAGATATTTGTAACCGAATTTAGCAAAATTGCCGTTATACAATAAGCCACAAGCTCTCAGATAAAAAGGTCGTGATTCACTCGATTAAAAGTCTCGGACATGTACAGCAGCACCTTTATTCGGTGCTTTAGAGGCTGTTGGAATTAATTTTATAGGTCTCTCGTTTGCTTATCTGAATCGTTATCACTATAATAAATAAAAGTAATCAAAATGCTATTTATTGTGATGGTCAACACCAGAAGACATATTTTCCACTAGGTCACAAAGATACAAACAAGCCGAGTACTCATTAGCAGTCGCTCCACTTATAATATCTAATGGACGCGATATCAGTAAAACTTAGTTTCCGATCTATCGCATGAGATTGAGAACAAGTAACTAGAGAAAGCGCATGGTTTTCCACTTTATCGCGCATTTACTATTTTTCAGAGAAGCGTAGCATTTTCCCTCTTCGTGAGCAAGTGTCATTAGTATTGCATCCGATCTACTTTTACGACTGACGTGACGTAAATCACAGAATCGTGAACAGGTTGCTTCGATTCTTGAAAGCTAAAGCTTCCTTATGAATAGATTGAGTCTGAGCTAACGGCTATTGCCAAACCTAATGGTCCAACAGTAATAGGAGTATTTAAAATCTAGGCAAATTTAAGCATATGGTTATTTCCTTCAGTAAAGTTAATAAAGCTTACACTCATTAGTACAGTTGAACCCATGGTAGCTTTTTATATTGTGCTAAAAGCTTTCAGGGACATCAAGTATAAAACTCAAGTGAATGGAAACAGTTCGTTGCATGTATGCAGTTAAGCTGCAATTGGATGTCGGCTCAAATCAAAATACATAGGTACTGCATTGCGATTTTTGGCACGAAAACTTTAAGTTAATTTATAAGTTCTGAAAAGAAATAGTTCTTTTTAAAGTCAAGTTGTAAATCTCATTAATGGAAAATCTTTTTGTTCACTCCGTATACTCCTATTCATTTCGATTTTGCATTGTATTGATTAAATGGATCATTAGTCAGCATTTTCTGAAATACCATTTTGAACTATATGATATCTCTCGAAATGCAATATTATCTCACGTAAAACAAATAAATCTCGATGATTCCAGAACACCGATGAAATGAGACATAACAGAATTTAATATGATGTTTTATAACTTAGTTATGCAAGTACAGAACATTTCATGATATAGTATTAATTCTCGCAATCATCGACCACACACACGGTCCATAAGTCATGCAGAACATTTAAGAAAACCGTGAGGCCAGGCATTAGACACAACAACTTTGCCTGGAATCCGTCTTTTCTACGTTACCTACAGGTCCACAAAAATGCGTCTATTCATTAACACTGATTGGGCGCAAAAATCGGTTTTGATTGACATTTCAAGCGGCGCATGGCATGAAAATTGCTACATTTGGCGAGTGATCATTTTCTGACAAATCAGGTCTTAGGCACATTTTTCGATGTATCTTCATGACCGTAGATGCCAAAGTACCCCTTCTATCTGCAGTTTTTCTTCTCTATTTCGCTCTTTCCGTCAAACTCACTGGACTTAAACGCAGTGACGAGTTATCAAAGTTAATTCACTGAGTAATTTCTGTTATTTCCTATCCGAAACAATTCATTTCGAATTTATTTAAATTATTTCAACCAATGACTGATTTGATACGCAAAATTTAGCGTCAATTTAAAATGAATGTTGATGTTGTTGAATCGTTTAAACGATTGAAGACCGCGTTGAATGAAGCGTCAAACTAAGCCTACATAACTAGGACTCCTCGTACTACACTCTTACTTGCCACTGATGCATCTCGAGGAGCAGTTGCTGCTGTCCTGTGCAATGTGTCGACGGTGTTGTCAAACCGTTTGCATGCCTTTTCCGTCCTATCCGACCCGCCCAGACACGTTACACTACTTTATTGCTAATCGTTAGCTATATACAATGATGTTGGCCATTTTCGCTATTTAATCGAAGGCCGAGATTCTACTGTTTTGACTATTCAAAAAGCTTTGATCTTTGCAAACTCTGCTACAAATAATAGCTGATCACCGCGTGAGATATATCAACTTGTCTACGTTTGAAAATTTATGACTGATATACGTTTTTTCCCTGCTTTATCAAACACAGTTGCGAGATGCATTTTCTCTTATGAAAGATACCACAATCACTTGATCAAACTTTTACCTACAGCTTGTAGCAGAGGCTGAGAAACGTGACAATGAATTACAACATTTTCAAAATTTCTCATCCATTATAGTGTGCAAGGAGAAACCACCTTCGAAATTTCAATGCCATTGATGTTGGCCAGTATCATTTAACCCCGTTTTCCTCTATTGTAAACATTGAGTCACAGGTAACACAGTCGAACCAACCGTGTGAACTCCATCTCATGCTCTGACTCACCGTACTTATTCCTGGAGACTCGATCAGACCGTAGGCTCATGTGGCCTGACAAATTTGCAGACTACTAGGATTAATGTTTTTGATTTCCGGCGTTTTATTCTCTCCTAACGTTCTACAGAGGAGTTGTTATAGTGTTTTCATTGTTGTATATTTTATTCGATTCATCGTACATATTTCGTTATTGTTTCGTTATAATGCATGCATGCAAATATGTAAATAAGTTTAATATACTATTCATACCACTCACTTGTTTTGTCTCGGGACTCGTCTATCGTGTGTGATCGTTTTAATTCTAAATGCCGTGGTACGTTGATAAGTGCGTTTCGATTTACTGGGTACAATAATCAGAAGGCGTTAGTTGTTAGCGGTGAAATCTCCGTTAAATCAACTGCTATATGGGCAAAACACATCCTTGTTTATCGTCATAACAAATTTCAAGAGCAGAATCAAACTTGGTGTTCTAGAAACGTTCCTGGCGTTTTGCATGTTGACAAATTCTTGCGTGCGCCATCAAAGACTGACATACTTGGGCAGCATAAAAACCATTGCTGGTTGTACTTTTCTATTAGTTGATAATAACGAAATCGATATTTGCTATACTCGACAGAAAGTATATCTAAGTGATCACTCACATAAACTGCAAAGTGAAGTAACCTAAAAGAAAGAGAATAAACATTCTTTGCAATTAAACGACAAAAAGAGTTAAGATTCAAGAATTTATGGTATACGAAGCTTATAACATTTTTGATGTCATTTAAAAGCGCCAATTTAAATTATATTCAAAAAATTAATCTGATTGAAATGATATTAGCGTTGTTACCAAGCTGCGTTGTTATGATTGCTAACATGCTGGTGTTTTTCGGGTACTAGAATAAATCATTTGCTTCGTTTGTATACCTAGAACAAATTTACAAATCTGACTTCCCCGCCATACAAGTCCTGACCATTTTCAAATGACTACACGCCCTATCGGAGCGTGAATCAATTTAACCTATACCATTTATCGTTAATCAAGATGCGCACAAGCAATTAAAGCTTCAATTGTTCAAAGAAAAGCAAAATTTTGGCAGCAGAATGAAAACCAAAATCAATGAGCAATTTCGGCCAAAAATGATTCATCGATTATTTCAGCGCGGTTTTTTTAAGGATAATTATTAAATGCAAATGTGTTACCTATAGATGTACTACAAGTGTTAACCTTTGTACAAGAATGCCGTCATTGCTGGAAGGGTCATGTATACAGAATGGAAAATGACCGTATTCTGAAAGACCTACTCTATTGATAGTTTGAATCAGGAATTCTACCTTTAAGATCATCAAACTTGCACTGCGAATACTTTTACAATAGAAATATGAAATGTCTTGACATTGTCCCAACTAGACGGGAAGAACTTGCTCTCGACCGCTCAATTTAGAGGCACCGTGTAAAACGTCGTCTCCAAGCTGGGAACGGCAGAAACAGCTATCAGCTTCTCTCAACGTAGATCACGTCCTAAGCCGACGATCGGCCGATTACTGCTGCGGTGCTCAAAGTTGTCAAACGCATGTGATGTACTTCCATGGTTGAATTGACCGAAGGATGCCAATAGTAGCGTCGGCAGCTTATTTGAACCCTTGGTAATACAACTCAATTCTGGTCAGGATCGAGAAAATTTTATATAATTGCGCCCAACTGAAGAAAGATTTGCATTTTAATGGTGGCATCTCGTCACTTCATTCATGGTAGTGTCCCTAAAGTCAAAACCAGTATGTATTGAAGCTGATTGTCTTTACCATGAATGTATCGCAAACTCAGTGTTACCTTCGGGCGAAAAGATAATAAGAAATATTGAAATATCTGTTACTTATGAGTAATCAAAAATCAAGAGACCTAATAGTGTTTGATGAGAGCGAATGGCTGTCTATCAAAACACGTTCTTTTCACATAGCTATACTTTTTGATAAATTCAGGGTAACGATGGAGAGTTATCGAAATTGTTGAAGCGGTATTTGATAATGTGCAGAGAGAAGTTTTCAATCACGACAGATGCATTTAATTTTTAGCGGCTTATGAAATATTGTAGAATACGGTTAGAATTCGATTGTGCTGATCGAAAACAGTAACATCATCGCTAAAAGGTTTCAGAGCATCTGTTTATTTTCACATGAATATCTCGACTAAAATTCATTCAGCTAGAAGTAAAGTTTCAAAGGCTTCACAATCACCAGGAATACGTGTGGTCACAGAATATTAAAAAACTAAAAGGAGACGCTAGAACACGGGCATCCTGAAAATCACAGTTTAATTACAATGCATTCGATAAAAAATAAATACTTTCATTTTTGTCTTTAAAATGATTTTTTTTATTTTATACATTTCTCGAATAAATATTTTACGACAAATACTTTCTTTTTTCGTTCAAAGATAAGGTTAATGAATTTGATCTAATGTTTCACCTCTCCCTCTGTTTGATTATAAAAATTCTTCGGATACAAATGCAGTGATGTTACATGTATGATATTCAATTGTGACTGTGCATAATATCATAAAGATTCCGCGACTTTCTAATGCATCATCTCCTAATAATCATCAATGTTTTTGAGTAATATTATAGCACATAGGAATCGATACTTCCTTTCATCATGATGCCATATTTTAGAGACCATGTTGATGAAGCCGAGGATGATGATGATAATGATGATGATGATGATGATGATGATGATAATGATGATGATGATGAATAAGATGAAGATTATGATGATAATGATGATGATGAGGAGGAGGAGGATATTGATGATGATGATAGTGATAATGATGATGATGGTGATGATGATGATGATGATGATGATGATGATGATGATGATGATGATGATGATGATGATGGTGATGATGAAGCTGAGGATGATGATGATGAGGAGGAGGAGGAGAAGAAGTAGGAGGAGGATGTTGATGTTATTGATGAGGAGGAGGAGGAGGAGGATAAAAATGATTATGATGGTTATGATGCTGATAAGTTGATGATATTGAAATTTCTCAATTATTACGACAAGTTATATTTTCTGAGTCACAACAATATAGGATTATGTAGATAATTTATTAACACTATATGCGCAAGCTGCAGCAAGCGGCATGAGACAGTGGCAGGAAGCTCCACAACGACCAAAAACGACAGTCGTGAACCCGTAATGATTAGGAGGATTGTATGAGAATGGTTCCAGCGACAACACACTCGGAAACACGATGGGATGAACTGCAGTGGCTATAGAACGATGTTGAATTCGTTAAGGTCAGCCAAACGAGAAGTGAACCTGTTGGCAGCCCCTTGATTGACAAATCAGATTGAAGTGACAACCGGGACAGACATGTTTGGGGATCAGTGTTGTGGTTATGTAATTTGCCTATACACGATAGGCGTGTGTTCCGTTATTTGTCTTGCACATGATAAACGCGTTTGTTCAATTGGCTTTTGCTTGTGTTGTGTAATTCTTGGATGAACGTAGTTGGCGTTTGAATGGCTGAGCTCAGGGATGAATCCGGAAACAATCAAGAAATGGGTGTGAATTGCGGAGAGAGTGATACACGGTTAATATTCCATCAGGTGTCCTGAATACTGTTCCGACATTGTGATAAACAGTAGGACAGGGAACAAGATTCGACCTCGATTAAACCTGACGTAATAACGTCCGCTCCCTCACCTTTCACAATATGTCACCACTAGCACTGGAATGCGTGTAATTTTTAGTTTGAAAACGTTTGGCCAGCTTCCACAGGTCCATGTACAAGCAACCTTTTTGCAAAATATATCACTGCTGGCTATGCAGTGTTACACAACTTTCCAGAAAAACACATTTTCTTAGTTTGCTACCATGTCTGTTTTCTGTTTTGGTAAATTAATCCTATCCTGGCTCTAGTTATTGTTTCAACCTATTTATAATAAGAGATGTTTACTTCTTTGTTTGATCTAATTCATGTTTGATAAATCAACGATGCTGCTGCTGTGCTTGCAGCCCATATCGATGCATCACCTCCTGGCAATGCTTTTAAAAGAATGTAAAAAAGGAGCTTATTGCTATTATCACACTACCAGGTTCGGTACTTTCGCTCTGATCAACCTGCTCAATTTTAGTAGGCCTTCCCTCAGCGGGTTAATATTTTGCAACGTTTCGCTTTGAAACCGCCGTTGCATGAGTTGTCAGAAGCAACCACATAAAAACAATCTTTTTCGATCAATTGTGGAACACGTTCATACAAAATCCACGAGTTTTTGAATATTTAATTAAAACATCACAGTAGTTGCATTACACTGTGAAACTTTATGCATTTCGAAGACTTTCCTTCAGCATTTATATCCGATTTTATCGAATAATATATTTTCATTAGGTTAAATCTTACAAACCAATGAACATTTAATTACGAAATACTCTAAATGTCCTATCAGTCAGCAATTTCTCAAAAAACCATTCCTTGATCAGCCAAGATTTTCAGTAAAATTCGGTGCTCCAAGTCGGCCCGGATTCACGCGGATGCTATCATTGCATCGATCTATGAAACTGACCAATAGAAGTAGTTTACTCTTAACTCACCCCCCCTTCGTGATTCTCAGCATCGACTAACCTCATTCTCTCATTCATTGGTTTATTCTCACCCATGCATACACCGAGCAATAATCAAACAAGCACCCCCTTGAGTCCCTTCGATTTCCCCTGTGAGCATCATTCAAAATTCACTTGGCGTCGTTTCCCATAGCCCAGCGTAATTCACCAAAAGTCTTGAAATATTGATCAGGTCGCAAAAGACCTTGGTGTACTTTGCAGAATGTTTTCACTCCAAGGTTGATTACCAGCGAAAGCACTGGCCAATTCTATTATTCATAAAGGTTAGTGAAGCGTTGAGTAGCATTTTTTTTATCATTATTAAATAATGCATCAACGTTCACACATTTACTAGAGTTGTTAATAATGATTGCTTGACTGATCAATCAATGTACTATTTATCTCACCATTTAGTTTTAAGTTCTGCTGTGTGCATATAATGAATGCGGTATTCTCTTTCACTAGAGGAGCGATAATTTGCTGGCATCTGATTCTAAACTGGTTTCGTATAAAAATCTTTTGTTGCCTCCCCACCATGAAAGTCGGATTTATCCAACTGTGGTGTCATAGCTGACACATTTTTTTCAATTGTCTCAAATTCAACATCTTCTATGTAATTTTTCGTTAATCGATATGCTATTGAAAATCATATTATAGTGTTGTTCAAGCCCCTTTCAAAAAAGCACTTTGTATATGCATTTGAGCAAGATTCACCGAACTAATCCCACGTTAATTTTACATTTTGTCTATCATTTCTCAACAGTTTCATACATGTAGTGTTAGTTCGTCGATAATATTGACTCTTCTGATGAATGAAAACAGAACCATCTATGGTGACATGTGCGATGAAAAACCAAATAGACACGAATATTTTTTCTAGTATGTGTCCGCCACATCCGCATTTGTATTGTGTGTTTTATTTAATTGGCTTTACAATATAATAAACCGTCCACCTCAAATGAGCTATTGCTGTTCCTAGTTGTCATGTCTAAATAGTGCACACACAACTGTGTGTGAAGGACTGAAGAAGGACTGTGTGAATGAGGTTATTATGTCAATTGTACATTTCAAAAGCGCGGTTTCTCAAGGTCAATCAAATCTACGACAGGAATCAACTGGTACTGAGAATATTTGTTGTTGATGCTGATTTTCGAAACACGGGAAATCTTCAAATATTTGGCTGTATAACATTGGCTGGTTCACCGTAGAATGCAGTCGCTGAACTCGATGAATATTCGGGGTAAACTTACACGAGAAGGAGAACAAAGCTTTATTAGAAAAATTTTCGAAATTTCAGCTTCAGGCTAATTTAAATACACAGAGAATTCTATACAAATTACACCTAAAAAGCAAAAAAATATTCACAGAAGATATACACATTACTTCAACGAAATAAATACGACCGTGATTGTTCAATATACAGTTCCTTTTGGCAAAGGTATCGTAAAGCAAATGGGATATATATATACTCCGATATGGAGACGTTCTAGAAGGCAGTATGATGTGTTTTGTTCGAGTTTTTGGAGAAGATTGAATTTTACGGAGATCCACATGCAGCGGATGGGAAATGTCATTGAGGATATTATTTATGAGCTATGCTATGAATTGCTTGTTATTTATGTGCCATTGTTTTAACGTCTGTGTCAGTTAAATAAGCCAATACATAAGCAGTTAGTCTGATAAATTCGATGCATAAGCAACGGAAATTTGCCGTGCTAGAATTGGAAATGTGGTTTTTTTCAATTGAGTCCGGGTAGTATCATGTAACAACAACAACATCTACGTACAACATACTTAACTAACAAGTTTCCACCGGTTATTACTAAGCAGAAAATTCGGTTTATCAAGGTCATTCAAACTATATAATGTTTGAAAAACCACTTTGGTTAGCAGCAAAGGGTAAAGTCTACGCTTAATGTAGATTACGATTTAACGGCACATGTTAAATTTGGAACGATACAGAGAAAACTAACATGACTCATGAACAAATGATAACATACAAAATCGTGGAGCGTTCTTAAACGTGTGGTTCTCCATCAACTAACGACGGGAAATTGGTTTTTCTTCCAGAAGACTCTGCTTAGCAGTGACTTATCTGGAAACCATTACATAACAAGACACTAAATTTGATATAGCTGAACGTAACTGGTCCTAAATTGAAGTTGAAACCGATGCAAAATTCCTAATGTACATTTTTGTGGGTCTTGTAAAACATAGCTTTTTACCTGCATATAATATATGAATAAATCTATGAATATGAATGAATAAATCACTTGAGTTGAAATTAGCTAGCTTTTTTAATTTGGCTCAACGAACGCCAATTGTTTGGAGAGAAAGTAATCTTCAGCTAAGCTTATTTTTGTCAGAAAAGACAGCAAGAAATGGGAAAAATAGGTACGACCAAAATGAGATCCCATAGAAGTTAACCACATGCCTCGTATTCAAACCTGAAGACTATCGATGCCCAGTTGCTGAGTATCCAAAGGGATTCGCCTAAATACGAAAGAAGATTAATCGTGAATATCATTTTTAATAAAAGTTAAAAGAGTCTTTAAACATAAGCTTGAAAATCACTTCCTATCGGGTAAATTACATAGACCACACGGCATTTTGATTTTTGAATGGATGTAACACGTCTATTATCCCAGGCGTCATATCATAGTACGCAAGAAGCTTGACTGCTGTCAATACATTTTGATAAATCTTAATACTATGGTGCAAAATAAATTCCATGTGGAGCCTGCAACCAAACCTGAACACAATTCATGCGCAGTCTAAAGATAACAAAATGCCACTGGCAACTACAAAATGCAATTTAATATCGCTTCACAGCGAATCTCATAACGAACATTATATCAATAAATTGGTCTTTTCTAAGCGCCTCGAGCGCTTGGCAAGGAATCACTTTGTTCATCTGTATTTGAACATCGTTGTTCTTTGTACGAACCCTATTCAACAGTGGCATTTAAGTATAACTTTGTTTACCATTTCAAGGCTCACTGAACCTAATCTTACTGTCTCCACCTGCTGAAAGCAAACGGCCAGAAACCGGTAGTGATATGTAAAGGATGGGAATGTGAGCACCACAATACATTGAACATTATATCTGTTGTATTGTTATTCAAGCCGTATCTAATGAAACAGATGCGGACTTAGAAAACGCAATGCGGGGTCGACTTGCTACCAGCAACGCTAAAGACAACTTGGATCTTTCATAAGAGCTCCTGGTTCGTTTCACCTCGCTATCATTTACAAGCTGTTTTAACCCATATTTGAATATGGGATCCTTGGTTGAAAAGGATATTCATCTATTTGAAAATATGGAGTGTATATCAACAAAACTCGATCTTGGACATTCGAATTATCGATACGAAACGCTCCTGAGACCGCTGAACTTGCATTCAGCACAATATGGATGGCAACGGGTAGCATTGATATTTATTTGAACAGTACTCATGTAAATAACCTATCGATACAGACAATTAGTAAATATCTCACAATAGATGATGGTAGATATTCATAGTGTGGATTCTTCGTTGAACATTTCGATTAGATTTAAGGAGCTTATCGTTCATTCGGAAAAAATGCAGTTTCCTTCTAAAGTATGATAATCGGAATCTCAAGCGCCTACTTGAACGTTGGACTCACTTTACCGTATCTTCACTAAACCTTTCCATGCAGACACAACGAGCTCAGTAGTAACAGTTGTCAGATGGACAAGCGTCCCCGACGCCGGGGGTATTGAAGAGTCCCTCGTTCGGACCCTTGTCACGTGTCACTCATCTAAAGTGGTGAAAAAACCGAAACCCATCGGCTGAGCTACTAAATTTTAGTCTTTTTAATCGATCAATGTGTACCAAAACTTCTTTGAAATTTGGATTGCGCGTATTCTAGGATTATGGTAGCTGGGAAACGCCTCAATGTACCAGAAAGTGTCGTCTTAGTTTCAAATACGAAAGCAAGAATATTACAAAACGGTTATTGGATAATTATTTGTTGTATGAATAGTCTTCGCGATTGATGGCGAAAAATTTAATTGGTGCAAAGCTATATTCAGTCGGGTCTATATATACAGTCGCACAGCATTTTCTGCGAATGTCTGCTTTTTCAACTAGCGGTAAACTTGTGATTGCCTGCTGGGCAGAGTTCTTTGGTGTAGCCCTTAATTTTCATATTAATTTGACAACCGAGTATGGTGGTGTAGATTTTACCAGCAATGCCATCGCGGAGGTGTTCGGACCGAGGACCTCATGTCCATGGTTGATCTCCTTTGCTCAAGCCATGTTATAATTCCAGTTAGACACCATAGGCTGACACATGAAGGTATATCTCTAAGACTTTGGCAAATACGTTGCTGATGACATTTAGAAGATAGATTACCCGGTAGCTAAGAAAATCCTTGTGACATCTCCTTTATTCGGAATAACGTGACGATTTCGATATCTCACATGTCTTGTGGGTCAAATTCGTTAAGACAGCATTCCGAAATAAACTGTTTCAACACTAAACTACATATCTTACTGAGCGCAGACAGGATTTTGTCGTCTCCATGGGCATTTTCCCCCGACATATCAAAGTATTGCACCTTTTAGCTCTAGATGTTCGAGGGCTGATAAACACTCAAACGTTTCAAGTATACAATGTGAACATTAAACAACAGAGAAGCGAATTATAAACCAACATCTTGACATGTTCCATTTCATCAGCAATTTACTTTCAATATTGAAACTTAATTGGATCTGTTTGAATCCTAATTTGGCGAATGGATCTCTCGATGTTATCCTGCACAATCCATCAAAGTTACGACTCGCTACAACTCTTTTAATATCGAAATTGGTTTCTTTTAACTAGATATTCGCTTGCTTCTTCCCGCGATAAGGATCCGCAAATTTTAATTCGTTGGTATTCGTCAGTGACTAAGCTTAACAATTTCATCGTAAAATGAAATCGTTTGATGCAAAGAAATTTAAGTGCAATCGGTTAGGGCAGTTTTTGGGTAACGTTTCACTTGTGACACAGAAGCGTCGTCAGACCAAGGGTAATAGTCAGGACAGGGAACATGATTAAGTAGTAGTCAACCCCCCACCACTGATTTGACCTCACCGCTGAACAGCCTATAGTAAGCTTACAGTGTGTCACGTCTCGTGGGAATGACCAGGATTGGCGGTCCGTTTTCCTTACAGTGTGTATCCACATCAATCTAATACAAGCGAACACGGTCAAAGTCGGTTGACACAGCGGCCAACATGCGCATAAGTACATGACTAACGGGGCTAAGGTTAAGCTATTTTTGAATAAAAACAAAAATCTAATTAACTAGTAGGTATAAGGTGAATAACAATTATTTACCTGCGCATCAGTGCCGAGCGCCAGATTGTGGAAATTTCTGCCACATCCACCTTATTGACCATCAGTCAAACTGCCTTGGCGGAATCACGAATAAGGGATTTATATTCCCTTGCATCCCGGGGCTGTCGCCGTGAAAATAAATGGAAAATCAATGAAAAACCATAACCGACGTTATGTAACGCATGCCTATTAAATGCTTTACTGTGCGACAGTTAAAACGGAGTCAGTCACGGGGACGTTTTTTACTTTTTTTTCAGAACATCAGTTGTATTTAAAAACGTAAAATGGATTTACAAGGTATCGAATGCAAAAATTCTCTCCAGTGCTGGTTTTCAAAACGTGTTTTATTGCGCTTTGACAGCGTAGCTAAACTGTCTAATTCTCTACTGGCAAAATTAATATGGGGAATTGCCCTATATATTATATCATTTAAGTCAGGAAGCCAGTTCTGGAATGTAAGTACTGGGAGTGTATACAACACATTACATTGGTCTCTTAGCGTCTTAACGCTCGACCAAGAATCACTGTGTTCGAGCACTGTGGTTCGTTGTACGAACCCTATTTTTCAGCTGTTTTAAATTCCTAATATGTTTAACACTTTTTCACAGTTATAAGGCTTCCCGAACGTACTCTTACATTCGCCACTTGAAGACAACTGGAAACCGGTTGTTGTGTGTAACTGTCGGGGTTGTGAGCAGTACAATACACAATTCAATTTGTATTAGGTAGAAAAAATCCTCATTTTACTTCCCTCGCATTCCTCAAGTTTCCCAGTAATAATTCCGTTTGTGTTTCTCTTCAATCAGGATGGCTCTATTACCAGTCTCTCCAACTGTTGATGCTTCGCATTCTCCCGCGCAAGTTGTACCACCTAGTGAGCAAACATTTCAGCCGAACCGCCAACCACTACTAGATCAAGGTCATCGTTTAGAAAATTCACATGAAGCTGCTGATGTCAAGGAATTGAACCACCTTCAAGAATCCGGCATTAATCCAATATTGGCTATTGCCAGTCATCAGTGGTTCGATCGACTGTTTCATTCAAACACAGCCATGCAATCTTGTCAAAATGTAGAACCCAATGGTCCATGTCAAAACGATTTTTCTTCGCCCATGCGATCCAATATGCAACGCCTATCCAATCACATGCAAAACGGCGAATATCAACGACAACACACGACCTGTCTGGAATCGTCTCCCAATGCCCGAGTAATGCCACCAACAGTTGAAACGATCACTTTCAACAATGACCTTGAAAACGTCGGCACATTTCCATATCGAATCTCTGGACAGCAAAACTATCGGAGCCCTGCTGTTTGCTTCCACTCACCCACAATTTCGAATTCATTGGGATACAATTCCTGCTACTCGAAACCTGAGCAATTGTTTCGAAATTTTCCTAGCCATGAAAAACCGATGCCGAGTCATGAGGAAGTGTATGATGTTTATGAGAAAAAGAAAGCTGAGGCCCGTTGTGAAACATCCATGCGTAAACAAGCAACTCCATCAGGCTATAAAGATTGTAAATATGATTATTACTCACCGATCGCATCAAGGTATCCTGATTTCGGTTGTACCATCGAGAAAACAGTGATGGTGGGCGCCGATCAACCCATCATTCATGATGCCGTTTTCCCTACTCACTGGATATTCGATCATCATGGCAGTATTAAAATGGAAGCAAAGGTACCTCTTGACTGCTGGAGGACAGAAGAATGTTTATGTGAAACGGAAAGATTTGCCCAACAGCAGTTGACACAACATAATCATAATTTGATCATAAACACACGTAACTCGAGCCAGTTTAATTATTACAGCTGTGCGATGGAAAATTATCATCAAATGGATTTGCACCAAGACCAATCTACCAATGCTCGAAGTAATCATTCAATTCCATATCCTTATGAACATGATGTAGATGCCGCAACTGCTGCAGCGGTCGCCATGGCGACCAATTTCCCCTACCCCATCCTCCAGCCGATGAGCGGTTTTCTACCAGAGAATCAGGTATCCACATCCACACTACTAGCGAAATCTCGATTCGGAGCAAATGTGACTTCACGGTTAATTTCCAACTCCGTTGATGTCAATTTACCCGAGAGAAATTATAATCCACGCGAATTGGAAGCATTTTCGGAATTATTTAAACAAAGGCGAATAAAACTAGGTGTGACACAAGCGGATGTTGGTAAAGCATTGGGTAATTTGAAAATCGCCGGTGTAGGTTCTCTTTCGCAATCCACCATTTGTCGATTCGAATCATTGACCTTGTCCCACAACAATATGGTGGCGTTGAAGCCAGTTTTACAAGCTTGGCTAGAAGAAGCGGAAGCGGACGCAGCAGAACGTCAACGACACCCGGAAGTTTATGATCCAGATGATGAAAGACGTCGAAAGCGAACCTCAATCACCGATTCAGAGAAGCGCTCGTTGGAGGCGTTTTTCAGTGTGCAACCTAGACCTTCATCGGAAAAAATCTCTCAAATTGCCGAAAAATTGAATTTAAAAAAGAATGTAGTTCGCGTTTGGTTTTGTAATCAGAGACAAAAACAGAAAAGAATGAAATTCTCGACGTTGGGTTTGCTTCATCATACGTCTATTCGTTCATGACTGTGATTATCTACGTGGAAAATTGAAATGTTTATCAAGTTTTCATCTATGGAACAACTAATCATAATAAATGAATTTTAGAATCGAATCGCTATCCTTAATCGATAAAGACATCCAATGATTTATTTATATTCCACTATCATAACTGTGTACTGATTCTTCAAGGGAAGCTTCGGTCATTGTTCAATTGAACTGTACTCAATCTGGGATACTAGAACAGTCGAGAGTGAATGCTATAGTACATAGTGTACTATGATGCATCAGCGTATCTTGTTATTGTCGGTCATCTGTTCTACCACAAATATACCACTTGAGCATACGTTGGCCTCAACGCTGAGATAGTGTATGATACATGAGTTGCAATCATATCCAAAACGTTTACTTTACCCAGAAGACCAGTACTGTTTTCCGGTTATGGCGTAACTTTTGTTCAGAAGCTTACAGCAGCACTCGCTTTTTCCAATCTTGAATGGGGTAGGTGAATGCATGAATTCTTAGAATAGTGTGGGCTAGGTACCTGCGTTGCACTGTTTTTCCATGAATAATTGAGCCCAGGCCATACTCCGTCAACTCCAACTATTCCTAGCATTACGGAACAATTACACCTCATCAGTGAGATTGTTATACTCTCGAATGAAAACTACGATGGCGTCAGATTTGAAAACTTGAATCCAAAGAATATCCGAGTAATCCAGATTTCCTAACGGAACTAGATTTCCCATAACTTAATTGATCATTCCGGGGTAATACTGCAATAATCACAGCGAAATCCAGGCTGTAAAATGATAATTTCATAAGTTTTATATCTGCTTTTGTATATATTATTTTTCAAACCAGCTTCAGCTGTGAAATCGTGTTAAATTAAGATTCGCAGTGACATTCATGATTGGCCACCTGTCTGAATAAATCAAGGCCACGTAATCAAAATTACGGAACTGATTGGCTTTTCGCTCCCTTACGTTCCTCACCACATTTGCAATCCGCTTTAGCTTTCCTACCACGTGTATTCATACAGTAAGGACACCGATAATGGTTGCATGCAGTTATAAAATACGTCCAGTTCTCGCGAAGTCAATCTTGTTGTTGTTGTTGTTGTTGTTGTTGACCTCCTTCGGTCGATGTCGACCATGGATGTACACCACAATCGCATGAATTTTCATTTTCTACAGCTTTTTGAATGACTAAATAGTCCTATTCGGGAGGAACAATCTCTACAGCGGCGCTGGCAACGATAGTCAGAACTCGGTGATCTGCGTTCGGCAGCCAAGAGCTGTATCTGTTTCTGCCCAGCTTGCAGACGACGCTTTACACAATGCCTCCAATGTGAGTGGTCAAGAACAAGTTCTTCCCAAATCGCGGGGTCAATGCCAAGAGCTTTCATATCTCTTTTGCAAACGTCTTTGTACCGCAAATGTGGTCTGCCCAATGGTCGACTTCCTAATTGCAACTCACCATAGAGTAGATCTTTCGGAATACGACCATTTTCCATTCTATAGACATGACCAAGCCACCGCAGTCTCTAAAGCGTTCTAAAGTGGCAAATATGTTTAACCATAGAAGCTAGTGCTAGCCAAGATAGAGGTAGGTTATCATTGGTGACCGTTGGTTTTAACTGGATTAGCTAAAGGCGGCGCGCTCACAAATGTTTGGAGATCAGCATAAGTGTTGAATTTGGAATCGACTTGAGCTCAATATAACTAGTAGTTTTGTAGCCTATTTATTACGGAGTACATTTCGTTCTTATTTATAAAATATTTTATTAATCAGTGGTCAACACAAATCCGAGTTTCACGTAAGAATGCCAGTCAAAAAATGACAGCCTTGGTGAAGATTTCTTTTACAGTAATTTTTCAGTCAATCTATCTCTTGTTTACTAGGATCCGCGCTGCCTCCTTCGTAGAAATGTCATTTCCAACGGAGACAGGTCATAATTCAATTGTAGAAATGCATAAATATTTAATTTGCTCTGCTAGCGCAAGTGTACCACAGGCACGTATCCCACACGTGTATCCTACCCTACCCCTCGGGAATTTCAGATTCAGATAATGAGCGTCTAGCTGGTTTGGTGATGACAGCAAAAAATCAGGCACTGAGAGAACGAGAGCAGAACAGCGCATATGAATATTTCATCAACCTCCGTGAACACGTGCACAGAGCTTCTTAAAACAACACGCTTAACTGAAACAAATGTCCAATCGCTAGGAAGGGGATGGATGAGCTCGGTGAGTAGTGCTCAAGCAGAGTGAGAATTCCAATAAAATTAAATATGCCGGTCTTTCGTGCAAGTGTAATCGATAAATAACTCGTATGAGTGAATCTAGCTGAATACCAATCTATTCTAAGGTATGCAATAATTAGAAGTGGTTTGTTTTACAGTACGATTCTAGGTTCGGCAAAGTAAACAAATTTACTAGACCGAAATAATAGAATTCATTTTTTAAATGCTTATTTCCATTTTTGCAGGGCGATCTTTTGAGGTTTGAATACTTCAAATTTAAACTATGCAAACTTTGTTTTGTACAAAAAGATGTATTTAAATGCGTTTCCATCACGCCACGAACGGTTTCATGTTGTTTGCACTCATCAGGTGGGGACAGTAAGATCAGTATCCGCATGCGCCTGAAACAGTAGCTAAATAGTAAATAAGGTTTGAGCATGCAAGTTACTGTAGCACGACTAACCTGTTCAATTACATATGTCAAAACACATGTAAATGAGTTATACCGTTGGGTTTTACTGAAAACTCCGTACTTGTATGCATTTCGATCGCAACTACCCTACCTGATGAGTGCCAAGAGCACGACACTGGTTGTGGGGTGTGTGATAAAATACAAACAAATCTGAATTTTTGTACAAACTAATGGGATTGACTCATTGGGCACATTTGACTGAACAGGCTGGTCATGTCAGCCTTATCCAACAGTGGTTTACAAGTTCACACCTTGTCATTTACACCTTTTATAATTTTCAGATGAATAGTTCACCCTTGGCCGATCTGGTTACCAAGAGTTTCCGAGTGGATTCCTAGAAGGCGTTGTCTGTAGCTTACACCGTTCCCCCTAAAGTGTCACGGGCATTCAGTCTAGGTATTTTTAGGACGGCTAAGACAATAGCCATCAAATATCTACTCACAACTTATGTGTCCCGAAACGATTGAATCGCGATTTCTTACAATTATTGTTAATTTCAATAAAAATTCTGTTTTCAAAATTGGAGTTTAGAATTGGGATATCCCACTATGGCTACGCGGAAGCTTTATTCGTGTTTTTTGTTATTTGGAATAAGAAAAATTTAAATTTTTCCCATCAATCAATCATCCATCTCATGGCAACCGTTTATAAAACGTCTCGCTTGAAATTTGTTTGTGGCTTCTTTGCAAACAGGTGTAGTGCCAGTAGATCCGTTGATTAGGAGTAAATACAGCATATCATTTGGAAGCGGATGATTCGAAGCGGTTGTTAGAAAGAGAATCATCCAATGCGTTAATCATTGAAAGAATTAGAATGAAATGTTTCGCCAAAATTGTCAAATTTTTCAATGACCTCATGAAGATTCAAAGTAATTCAAAGTAATTCAAAGTTTTAATGGTCCAAAAAGCAAATACTTTACAGTAACCACAGATTAAAAATATAGGGAATTCATAAAAAAACAACACAAATGTTTTATCCATATGGAAAGTCAGCACGTGTAATCAGGCGCAAGGTTGGGTTTGGTCAACATATACTTGTCAAGTTCAGCCTTGAACATGTTCAGGTTCGTTGCGCAAATGATATGTGGGGGCAGGGAGTTCCATATAAAACAGACTCTGACAGCACAGAAAAACCTTCGACAATTTGATCTGGAGTGTGGAATAATTAACTTGTATCCATGCGATCTGCTACCACGTGCTTCTTGCCGATGAAACAGGTGTTCAAGTGGGTGATCCACTGTATGCAGAATGTTGAAAAGCAGGATCAAGTCACCCCTGAGACGACGGTACGAAAAGTCAAAGAGGTTTAGTGTTGCAATCCGCTCCTCGTATGGCCTGTTGTATAGCCGGTCACCAGTTTTGTAGCGCGGTGGTATACCCGTGCAGCAAGGTCTGTCCTTTGGCTAGCGTAAAAATGATGCCGATCGTAATTCGTCTCTCCATTGATATTTTTTACTGAACATCACATCGTACAGGAGGCTGAGTCCGGATGACTTTACACTGCGCTAAACGTTCGTAATAGCTGCGATCCACCACCGATCTTCGATCGCGATCGTCGCGCAAGAGTGTGCCATTTTCGGAATCAAAAGCTCAGCATCCGTCTGCATGGCTGGAACCAGGTTCTGTACCCTGGGACCATGCTTGAACACATACTCCTTGTGGTCTGATGGTGTTAATAATACGTGAAAGTATCTGCTTTGAGAAACGACCAAAGATCCTTCTGAGCAATGCTAAGATTTGGCAGGACCTTTTGTATACAACAGAACAGTGCCGTTAAGACTTCAGGTTACTGCTAATCCACACGCCCAGGTCTTTCTCTTCAGTAACCCATGAAAGTTGCTTAGATCCCAGAGAGTATGTGAATTCGAATGATTTACCGACTTTTAACATTTCACATTTTCGGATGTTAAATGGTAAGCAGTTCCGCAAGGACCAATTATGAAGTGCTTCGAGCTCTTTTTGGAGAATTTGGCAATCTTCTATGGTGCGTATGCTAGTCCAGACTTTGATATCATCCGCAAATAAAATGATTTTGCTGCGCACGATTTCGGGTATATCATTCGCGTACACGAAGAAGAGTATTGGCCCCAAGACTGAGCTGGATAGTGCCCCATCAACTCTAACCCTTATAACTCTACCAGTCAAGTAATCATTTATCCAGGCCAATAGTCTGCCGCACACCCCGAGCTGCTCCAATTTTTGTAGCAGTATGCTGTGGTTAACACAGTCAAAAGCTTTAGACATGTCCAAGTAACAAGCATGGATAGGGCATCCATCGTTTACGGCTCGAGTTCAATTATCAAGAGTTATGAGAAGATTGGTGAGACAGGAGTGTCTTGTCCTGAATCCGTGCTGTGCGATGGAAATCAGCTAATTTTGTTCCAAATGTTTAATGAGTTCGTCAGCCACAAGTCGTTCAGGAAATTTAGAGACAACTGGCAACAACGTGACTGGTCTGTAGTTAGACACGTCAGATCGGTTCCCTCCTTTGTATATCAAAGTGATTAGTCCACTTTTCCAGTCATTAGCAACCGTGCTACAACTCAAGGACAGGTTGAAATGGTCAGAGAGTGGTGAGAATAGAGCATGGGCGCATTGCTTTAGGATGAATGGTGTTATTTCATCAGCACCCAAGGATTTCTTGTATTTAACCCGCGTAGCTTTACCAGGACACTCTCGGGTTTCACAACGATTTCGTGTATTGTATTCTGCGATCAGAATGCAGGTAAATCGTAGGATACGCGCTCATATCGTAGGATACGCAGCTATCTATATTTTGATCTCATTGTGCTTGATCCACTAGCCGCGACTACCTACTTTGTGAAACAGAATCAAATTACCACCTGGTGACTGGATTTCGTGAACTCTAATTTATTAAAGTACAACCGAGTAAACAGTATTCACTGCAAATGAGATTATCGATCTGACCCATTTCTACCCAGAACCTTACTACTTACAAATTTAAAGTAAGTAAGCATTTAAAATTAATCACCCAGATTAAAAAAAACAATACAGATCGCAAACGCTATATTTTAATCACTCGATACTGCCTCTGACTGGTGCAACACAATCAATCATTTGGAAATTCACAAGCCCGATCTACTGGTTTGCAAATTTTGGCGTTCTCATAGATGATTTTCTGTTTCAAGAATCGAATCTCTTGTGCCTGCTGGCTTGCTGTCTGAAGAAGACGTTGTTGTTTTTCGATGATTTTGTATCTCGGCATTTTTTCACGTGTTTCGATACACCCTGGAGAAAAAATGGTCCGTGTTATGAATAAAGAAGTCTAGTGAATAAAATTCATGTCACGCACGTGCAGATTAGTTAGGTAATTAACAAATGTATATTAGGTTGAACAAGTTTCCAAAATCAGAAGTCTACGCTTGCCATGACCTACGTGTCGCGATCATTATTCGCCCTCTTTCCTAGTTATCAAGATGAGATTTAAAAGCAGTACGTCTTATTATGTGTTGTATACAAACAGCAAGTGCATGAATCTTTTGGGTAATTTGTATTCACACTGTCCACATTAATTCATTTTAGATAAATCTCTCAAGGTCGAGCCCAGCAAACAGGTGACCTAATGGACACCTCCGAGTTCCAGGAGGTGTAGTAGGATAGCTTTCAATCTTCCAAATTCTGACGATTAAACATCCTAATTCAGCCCAATAGGAGAAATACCTGCTGGTAACTTCTAAATAAAATTCATCTTCATAGTTTGATTACGAATAACATGGCTTAGCAAATGCTATCAAAACCTAGTATAATGATTGATTCTGTTGGACTTGATTTAAAATCCAAAAAAATTAAATATGATAGGAAAGGAAATGAAATAGAATGTTCACAATCTGTTTTAATGATGAAACCGCATTCAAAGAATCCATTTTATTAAAACAGCTGGATAACATCACTTCCCTTGATGTATCAAACATTGAACAATACTTCCACGACAACGTGTTTAATAATATAGTCAAATATTTACTATTTGTATTCCTACGGTCCAAATAACCCGTAACGCTACATGCAGGTTTAGTTTTTGGGTAAAGTTAAAAGTTGGTAGATTGAGTTAGCATCGTGTAGCAAACAAAATCGAATGGAATCACACGGAAATGAAAAATCAAGTAACATCAAACGGATTCTTGAAACAAATTGTGCTCCAACGAATTGCAATTCGACACGAACGCGGCACGAGAATTCACTGATGAATAGCAATTGATTGGGACCGATCGTCAGACCAAGGGTGATAGTCAGGACAAGGGAACACGCCACCTCTGTTTTACCTTACCGCCGATAGTAAGCCTATGAGGATGTCAAGTCACACAGGACCAATGATCGATTTGCCTAATACACCAATCTAATGCGAGTGGAAACGGTCAAGGTCGGTTGACACATGGATTCACATTTGTTAAAGTGCATGATTCACGGCGTTAAGGTTAAACGAAGCTTCTGTCAGAAGTTAAACGTTGCATCAAAACTGCTCTAACTGATTGTGTACAAAGTTCTTTCCACACCTGATGTCTACTTTAGCACGAGTATATTCTAAATATTCGGTGGCTTGGTCATGTCTACAGAATGGAAAATGGTCGTATTCCGAAAGATCTACTCTATGGTGAGTTACAATTCGGAAGTCGACCATTGGGCAGACTGCACTTGCGGCACAAAGACGTTTACAAAAGAGATATGAAAGCTCTTGGCATTGACCCCGCGAGTTGGAAAGAACTTGCTCTTGACCGCTCATATTGGACGCATTGTGTAAAGCGTCGTCTGCGAGCTGGGGAGGAGCAGATACAGCCATTGGCTGCTGAACACAGATCACGCCGCCGGCGTGCAACTAATGCAATACAACCGAGTTCTGACTATCGTTGCCAGCGCTGCGGGAGAGATTGTTCCTCCCGAATCGGACTGTTTAGTCATTCCGAAAGCTGTAGAACATGAACATTCATGCGATTGTCATGTACATCCATGGTCGACATCGACCGAAGGAGGCCAAAAACAACGACAATTCTAAATATTGTGATCAATAAAGTTTAAACTAGCATTTATCAATGGTCTAAGCTGTCTAACGCTGGATAATTCGGTGTGAATGAACCTCATTTACATAATAGGGATAGTAATAAAACAATCAAATCTAAACTGTCCTGGGAACTTTGATTGAACCTGGGGGTGCATGCTCTTAACTTCACAACCGTTCGAAATGTTGTCACTACCGCAAGAAACTCCTGTTTACTGATTAAATTCTTTGTGCTTCCAAGATTTGCATCTTCACCAATATTATTCACATAATTACGTGCACGGAACTATTTTGAAAATGATAGTGAAGTACGACACGCTGACACTACCGTACAGCTCACTCATTTTTTGCCATATTGAGCGGTAAAAATCGCGCAGAAAAAATGAGCCAATCGAATGCGAGCGGTCTAATCCGTCATGTGATTGGTCCAAAAAACCGCTAGTGGTGTGCCAGTGCGGGGGAGGAGGAGGAGAGTAACATGATACCGTAAACACTCACTACTTTGATCGTGTATGAATTTGGCCTCATGCATTTGTACGTTGATCTCGGTTAGCTGATCATTGGCCAGTTTGTTCTTCAATTTCAACTTTTCTCGTTGCTGATGTTCATATCGATCAAGCCTCCGTTGCTTTTGCGACATTGATTTCGAATGACTCTGGAGAAGAAATCAAAGCAGTCAGTAAGTGATTTGAAAAGGATGGAAGCATTGCATATCCATCATCTGTGGATTTTGTGATTTCCTGTAAATCAGACCGGTCATAGATTACGTTTGCGCATCGCACTTCAATCCTTCAGTCTGCCAACTTTGTGTTATCGAATACCGCGACGTGATCATGTAATGGATAAAGCCGGCGGTTTACGATTCACTGTGTGTGATGGGGTAACAAAACCAGACACCTGGTTCATGATACTGAAGTAATTGTGAAACGGTGGTACATTCCATTGTAAAATCTAGTTTCCTTCATACCTGCAGTGACCGCACGCAAACCGATTACGAAAATTGGCTGAATGTTTTCTGTTGTCTACCGAAAATGGCGTGGATAGACAACGCGATCAATATAAGTCTGCTGTCTATAATTTGTCGCTGACAACGTCTCATAAGCTGGTTGTATCATGTGAACAGAATAGTAAACGGTCGTACTCTAAAAGATTCACTACTTGGAGTGATTCTGCGATACCGAACTGCCTCGGCATCTATCGGTTTAATGCGTCTGTTGCTATTGGAAGACTTTAAGCTTCATTGAAAAGCATACATATACTGAAATTCGATGTCTTTGCGAATCATCAAATCCATGAAGTAAGCTGTGTGGTTGGAATACGTATGATGGAACAGGCAACAATGGGAAGCGCTAGAACGGATGAGATATTTGCCCATATCTCTTCAAGTATAGGATTCAAAAACGTTCTACGACAGAGGTCCAAAGCAGATAGGATAACATTAAAGGGTGCATGAGAGGAACCCCGATGTTTTTCTCATAACGGAATGAAATGTAGAAGGTACATTGCGCCCTGTAATTTTTGTCAGCTCTCGGAAATGAACCAAGAAATTTAGTGTGTTGTGTAAAAAGTCTGTGGAAAAGCATACAACTTGTGGATTACAATGAAGGTATGTGAAATAAGAACGAGTTAGCTCATACAAAAATTGAAATCTTCCAATGCACAAATTTTAAAAAGCAAACGAACTATCTCGCGATCTTCTTTTTATGCAAGTAAAGATCAGATGTTTCATAAACATAAATCAAACTTTAATTGTCTGCTTTTTAGCAAAAGGAGAGCTCAGGAATGAAAATTGATGGGAGAATTTGCGTATCTCCTTGCCAAACGGAATAAGCAATGTTCTCAAATATAATTTGTCGAAAAACTTAGCAATAAATAGACGTTAATGGCTAATCCTGAAAGACGGTGAACAAATGCTACTACATCACAGTCAGGATTCGATTAAATCGGATCGATTAAGCTGCAGTATAGAGCTAGTGAAGATGGAGAAATTGCGTTGCGACGAAAGGCTCCATGAACAACCAGAGAGACTAATCAAAGCCATGAACGTTAACAACCGGCTTGTTTTCACCATTGCCATCAACACAATCAAAAACAGAGTTCTATTGGCAACACGTGTCAATGTGTGACGATTCTACAATCATGACATGGTTAGACTTTGTGAGAAAAGGGATAGAGGCTGAAAGGCTCCTTTTTCCCGTACGAGGTTGAAGCGTTTGCAAATCGGATTGAAACATCACGGTTACCGACACATCCCAAGCAGTGAGATGAATTTAATACAGTCGCTAATTTGACCGTTAGCTGTGAATACCATGTGGCAATTTTGATACCTTCGGTTCTGCGTCGTAGCACAGAGTACCAGGTTAGAAACTCGATCGGCCAGCACCCGTATAATGTGGTCTAGCCAACCTCTTTTGAACATATTGAGATGCTTCGCTATATCATTAGAATGTACTTGATCAAAGTCAGGATGGTGATGCATACAGTGGCCCAGCCAACACAGAAGACAGCAGCGGTTAATTAATACGTATGCACGTCCTGTTATGGAATATTCCAT
>JACCGJ010000721.1:46929-80300 GCA_013407085.1 Atriophallophorus winterbourni
GCTTATTTTGTTCCAAATGTTTAATGAGTTCGTCAGCCACAAGTCGTTCGAGAACTTTAGAGACCACTGGCAACAACGTGACTGGTCTGTAGTCAGACACATCAGATCGGTTCCCTCCTTTGTATATCGAAGTGATTAGTCCACTTTTCCAGTAATTAGCAACCGTGCTACAACTCAAGGACAGGTTGAAAGGGCAGAGAGTGGTGAGAATAGAGCATGGCGCATTGCTTTAGGATGAATGGTGTTATTTCATCAGCACCCAGGATTTCTTTTATTTAACCCGCGTATCTTTAAACCATACACTCTCGGGTTTCACACCGATTCGTGTATTGTATTCTGCATCTGATGCAGGTATATCGTAGGATACGCGCTCATATCGTAGGATACGCAACTATCTATATTTTGATCTCATTGTGCTTGATCCACTGGCCGCGACTGCCTACTTTGTGAAACAGAATCAAATTACCACCTGGTGACTGGATTTCGTGAACTCTAATTTATTAAGGTACAACCGAGTAAACAGTATTCACTGCAAATGAGCTTATCGATCTGACCCATTTCTACCCAGAACCTTACTACTTATACATTTAAAGTAAGTAAGTAAGTATTTAAAATTAATCACCCAGATTTAAAAAAACAATAAAGATCGCAAACGCTATATTTTAATCACTCGATACTGCCTCCGACTGGTGCAACATATTCAATCATTTGGAAATTCACAAGCCCGATCTACTGGTTTGCAAATTTTGGCGTTCTCATAGATAATTTTCTGTTTCAAGAATCGAATCTCTTGTGCCTGCTGGCTTGCAGTCTGAAGAAGACGTTGTTGTTTTTCGATGATTTTGTATCTCGGCATTTTTTCACGTGTTTCAATACACCCTGAAAAAAATGGTCCGTGTTATAAATAAAGAAGTCTAGTGAATAAAATTCATGTCACGCACGTGCAGATTAGTTAGGTAATTAACAAATGTATATTAGGTTGAACAAGTTTCCAAAATCAGAAGTCTACGCTTGCCATGACCTACGTGTCGCGATCATTATTCGCCCTCTTTCCTGGTTATCAAGATGAGATTTAAAAGCAGTACGTCTTATTGTGTGTTGTATACAAACAGCAAGTGCATGAATCTTTTGGGTAATTTGTATTCACACTGTCCACATTAATTCATTTTAGATAAATCTCCGAGGGTCGAGTCCGGCAAGCAGGTGACCTAATGGACACCTCCGAGATCCAGGAGGTGTAGTAGGTTAGCTTTCGATCTTCAAAATTCTGACGATTAAACATCCTAATTCAGCCCAATAGGAGAAATAGCTACTGGTAACTTCTAAATAATAATTCATCTTCATAGTTTGATTACGAATAACATGGCTTAGCAAATGCTATCAAAATCTAGCATAATGATTCATTCTTTTGAATTTAATTTAAAATCAAAAAAAATTAAATATGATTGGAAAGGAAATAGAATGCCTCTTAAATTTTCACAATCTGTTTTAATGTTGAAGCTGCATTCAAAGAAGCCATTTTGTTTAACCAGCTGGATAACATCACTTCCGTATGTATCAAACATTGAACAATACTTCCATGACAACGTGTTTAATAATATAGTCAAATATTTACTATTTGTATTCCTACGGTCCAAATAACCCGTAACGCTACATGCAGGTTTAGTTTTTGGGTAAAGTTAAAAGTTGGTAGATTGAGGTAGCATCGTGCAGCAAACAAAATCGAATGGAATCACACGGAAATGAAAAATCAAGTAACATCAAACTGATTTTTGAAACAAATTGTGCTCCAACGAATTGCAATTCGACACGAAAGCGGCACGAGAATTCGCTGTATAGCAATGTTTAGGACAGATCGTCAGACCAAGGGTGATAGTCAGGACAAGAGAACACGCCACCTCTGTTTTCACCTTACCGCCGATAGTAAGCCTATGAGGATGTCAAGTCACGCAGGACCAATGATCGATTTGCCTAATACACCAATCTAATGCGAGCGAAAACGGTCGAAGTCGTTTAATACATGGATTCACATTTGTAAAAGTGCATGATTCACGGCATGATTCCAATCGACCGTGGCGTCAAGGTTAAACGAAGCTTCTGTCAGAAGTTAAACGTTGCATCAAAACTGCTCTAACTGATTGCGTACAAAGTTCTTTTCACACCTGATGTCTACTTTAGCACGAGTATATTCTAAATATTCGGTGGCTTGGTCATGTCTACAGAATGGAAAATGGTCGTATTCCGAAAGATCTACTCTACGGTGAGTTGCAATTAGGAAGTCGACCATTGGGCAGACCGCACTTGCGGTACAAAGATGTTTGCAAAAGAGATATGAAAGCTCTTGACATTGACCCCGCGAGTTGGAAAGAACTTGCTCTTGACCGCTCACATTGGATGCATTGTGTAAAGCGTCGTCTGCGAGCTGGGGGGAGCAGATACAGCTATTGGCTGCTGAACACAGATCACGCCGCCGGCGTGCAACTAATGCAATACAACCGAGTTCTGACTATCGTTGCCAGCGCTGCGGGAGAGATTGTTCCTCCCGAATCGGACTGTTTAGTCATTCCGAAAGCTGTAGAACATGAACATTCATGCGATTGTCATGTACATCCATGGTCGACATCGACCGAAGGAGGCCAAAAACAACGACAATTTTAAATATTTTGATCAATAAAGTTTAAACTAGCATTTATCAGTGGTCTAAGCTGTCTAACGCTGGATAATTCGATGTGAATGAACCTCATTTACATAATAGGGATAGTAATAAAACAATCAAATCTGGGAACTTTGATTGAGCCCGGGGGTGCATGCTCTTAACTTCACAACCGTTCGAAATGTTGTCACTACCGCAAGAAACTCCTGTTTACTGATTAAATTCTTTGTGCTTCCAAGATTTGCATCTTCACCAATATTATTCACACGGAACTATTTTGAAAATGATAGTGAAGTACGACACGTTGACACTACTATACAGCCCACTCGGTATTTTTGCCATACATCGCATATATTGAACGGTAAAAATCGCGCAGATAAAATGAGCCAATCGAATGCGAGCGGTCTAATCCGTCATGTGATTGGTCCAAAAAACCGCTAGTGGTGTGCCAGTGCGGGGGGAGAGTAACATGATACCGTAAACACTCACTACTTTGATCGTGTATAAATTTGGTCTCATGCATTTGTACGTTAATCTCGGTTAGCTGATCATTGGCCAGTTTGTTCTTCAATTTCAACTTTTCTCGTTGCTGATGTTCGTATCGATCAAGCCTCCGTTGCTTTTGCGACATGGATTTCGAATGACTCTGGAGAGGAAATCAAAGCAGTCAGTAAGTGAATTGAAAAGGATGGAAGCATTGCATATCAATCAGCTGTGAAATTTGTGATTTCCTGTAAATCAGACCGGTCATAGATTACATTTGCGCATCGTACTCCAATCATTCAGTCTGCCAACTTTGTGTTATCGAATATCGCGGTGTGATCATGTAATGGATAAAGCCAGGGTTTACGATTCACTGTGTGTGATGGGGTAACAAAACCAGACACCTGGTCCATGATACTGAAGTAAATGTGAAACGGTGGTACATTCCATTGTAAAATCTAGTTTCCTTCATACCTGCAGTGACCGCACGCAAACCGATTACGAAAATTGGCTGAATGTTTTCTTGTGTCTACCGAAAATGGCGTGGATAGACTACGCGATCAATATAAGTCTGCTGTCTATAATTTGTCGCTGACAACGTCTCAAAAGCTGGTTGTATCATATGAATAGAATAGTAAACGGTCGTACTCTAAAAGATTCACTACTTGGAGTGATTCTGCGATACCGAACTGCCTAGGCATCTATCGGTTTAATACGTCCGTTGCTCTTGGAATACTTTAAGCTCCGTTGAAAAGCATACATATACTGAAATTCGATGTTTTAGCGAATCATTCAATCCATGAAGTAAGCTTTGTGGCTGGAATACGTATAAAGGAACAGGCAACAATGGGAAGCTCTTGAACGGATGAGATATTTACCCATATCTCTTCAAGAATAGGATTCAGAAACGTTCGACGACAGAGGTCCAAAGCAGATAGCGATAACACTAAAGGGTGCATGAGAGGAACCCCGATGTTTTTCTCATAACGGAATGAAATGTAGAAGGTACACTGTGCCTTGTAATTATTGTCAGCACTCAGAAATTAACAAAGAAATTGAGTGTGTTGTGTAAAAAGTCTGTGGAAAGGCATACAACTTGTGGATTACAATGAAGGTATGTGAAATAAGAACGAGTTAGTTCATACAAAAATTGAATTCTTCAAAAGCATAAATTCTGAAAAGCAAAGGAAATGTCTCGCGAACTTCTTTTTATGCAACTAAAGGTCAGATATTTCATAAACATAAATTAACTTTAATCATCTGCTTTTTAACAAAAGGAGAGCTCATGAATGAAACTTTAGGGGAGAGTTTGCGCAACTCCTTGCCAAACGGAATAAACAATGTTCTTAAATATAATTTGTTGAATAACTTAGCAAGAAACAAATGTTAATGTCTAATCCTGAAAGATGGTGAAAAAATGCTACTACATCACGGTCAGAAGTCGATTAAATCGGATCGATTAAGCTGCAACATAGAGCCAGTGGAGATGAAGAAAACGCGTTGCGACGAAAGGCTCCATGAACAACCAGAGAGACTAATCAAAGCCATGAACGTTAACAACCGGCTTGTTTTCACCATTGCCATCAACACAATCAAAAACAGAGTTCTATTGGTAACACGTGTCAATGTGTGACGATTCTACAATCATGACATAGCTAGACTTTGTGAGCAAAGGAATAGAGGCTGAAAGGCTCTTTTTCCCGTACGAGGTTGAAGTGTTTGTAAATCGGATTGAAACATCACGGTCACCGACACATCCCGAGCACTGAGATGAATTCAATACAGTCGCTAATTTGACCGTTAGCCGTGAATGCCATGTGGTAATTTTGATAACTCCGGTTTGGCGTCGTAGCACAGAGTAACAGGTTAGAAACTCGATCGGCCAGCACCCGTATAATGTGGTCTAGGCAACCTCTCTTGCACATGTTGAGATGCTTCGTTATATTATTAGAATGTACTTGATCAAAGGCAGGATAGTAATGCATACAGTGGCCCAGCCAACACGGAAGACAGCAGCGGTTAATTAATACGTATGCACGTCCTGTTATGGAAAATTCCATCCAAGCCTTGGCACCACAGCTGAGGAAGGGTACGAACTACTCGACAGGATTTATCATCGGGCTACAAAGTTGGTCTCCCGGTACAGAAATTTGTCATTCAAAGAGCGAATGTTAAAACTAAATAGACACGATTTTACCCAACGACGGATACGGAATGACCTCCTGTTGGCATTCAAAATCCTGCATACTGAGAACCATTCCCTTAAACACTCGCTAAAGCCCGATGGCCTTACTCGAACACGAACACATTCAAAGTCTTTAAGCATTCCGCATTCTCGATTGGATATTCGTCGAAATTTTTTCTCGGAAAGAATTTCTTTCACTTTGAACTTTTTGCCTGAAGAAATCACACGCTCGGAATCTGTTGCGGTTTTCGCTTCCAAACTGGATGAGTATATGTCGAACCATGCGGTATGTGACTGTCTCTATTGATTTTTAAGAGATTTTGTAATTGTACTACTTGTACCTGTCATCCTATGGTTATTGTTAAGCTTACTGCTTTTTCTACCATAAAACATTATGAATTATGAGCTGGGGTATCGATAGAAAGTCTTATACCTTGCCAAGTTGTCGATAAATGGGATTTTATATTAGTGATTAATAGTCCACGATTTATCAATACGGACGCATAAACGACAGCTGAGCGAGTTTAGTGATACCAAACTAAAGACACGCTTCAGCATTCATATTAGACTTTTGATTCCGGAACAATAACGGAATAGATAAACTTTTCGATTTTAATTTGCTGCAAAAACGGTCACCTGACGCATAATATTGATCGTTTGTTCCAACGTGTTCAGCTGAGCATTGATCATTCCTTCATAGTCACTGGTCTGAAGATACTGAAACCAAAAGTATCAGCGAGCGAAAATGTAGACAAACCTTTTGAACTTCTCTCGTTATATTGAATCGGCGAATATCGGACAATTTCGATTGAAGGTCTTCATAATGCATCAACATTTCACGCAGTTCCCTGTAAAGAAAGACATTAGCAGATAAGCATGCCTTAGAATAACACTTTGTTGTTAAAATAACTACGCGAGAAAGTAATCGCTGTTCGGGTATCGTATGTTTCGGTGGATGGTAAACCTCAAGCACATGAATATAGACTCACGGTGCATACCGCGAGAGCTGTAGATTTTTTGATACGGCTCCTAGTTAATGATGAAAATAGGGAGAATAAAATCTTTCCAATTGATATTAAGAGTATTTAGGGGATAAAAATCAGGGTAGAAATTTCAGAAAGTTTATTGCAGTAGACTTGGTCGTGGGTTTTGTCTTAATGATACCGTCAAACAAATTCATGGTAAAAAGTCTCGCAGAAGTTCAGAAAATGGTGAGTTTGACCAGTAGCATCGTGAGTAGTTATTGATCAGTAACTCATTCTCATCGATTTCCCCTAAGTGTCTCTGGCATTGGAAAAAAACAATAGTCGCACAAAGATCATTACTCACAAGGAAGTTAGTTATGAGTCTTCGCAATGTTCCGTACACCGAAAGATTGCGACGTCTGGGTCTATGCGACTTTACCCAAAGGAGGATACGACGCGATATTATTCTGACTTATAGAATTGTGTCTACCGAAGGACATCCACTAAAACAATTGCTTGATGTGTGTGATGGGAAAGTGGCACGCGGACATACCTTATCCCTTTACGTCTCAAGTTCCCGTATTGATTGTCGGCCCCATTTTTTGGCCGTACATGCTATATTTCTTTGGAATTCACTACCCCAACATGTGGTGGACTCTCCTTGCCTGGCGGCGTTTAAAGCGAAATTGGACTTACATATGCAACAGAATAACATTCGTGAGCCTTAGATTTGATATTCTCTTTTGCTTTTATACTATTGTATTTTTCATGTTTTTATTCATATCGTAATCCTGTGGTGTTGTAAAGTATTAACTTTTTTAACCATAAATCTTTTAATCCTTGAATCCTTGAATCACAGCCATATCACATAGCTGGCAAATTGTAAAAGATCTGCAGAATGCATAGGGTCTGTGTTTCTCTGCAAATCGACTGGGTCCAAGGTACAAGTAATATCGATTCGTTTATCAATAAGTCTGTGGATGGTGTCCCGGATATTTTTTGTTTGCCCAAATAACATTTGGTGTAAAAGCTCATTTGCATGCATTTCCATCACACACACATCCCACGACCGGTTTCGTGCTGTTTGCACTCATCAGGTAGGGACAGTAGGATCAGGATCCGCATGCACTGAATTGAATATTTAGTGTAGTTTTATCACCATTATCGAATTTCCGATGTATACACTGCGGATTCAAGTGGAACGGTTGGAGCCTTACATGAAGGATGATATTAAGCTTTCATGTGAAAGAGTTTCGTGAAACACATGCTAAAAATGAACGTCCCTGTCTGACAAATTTAGACAAAATTTGCCTTAAAAATTTAAAGATTTATAATTAAAAAAACGAACGCTCTACAACACCACAAAACCAGAGTATAGACAACATATAAAAAATGTAAGAATAAGTAACGAGTCTATCAAAACTCACGAATGAGGTTCTCTTATATATCTGTATCTAGTTTTGTTTAAAAGTTTGCTATGCACAGATAGTCCATCACACGTTGAGGTAGGGAATTCGGAAAAGGAACACGCACGGTAAAAATGGTACCTACAAGCAACACATGAACTTGGAACGTAAAGGGAAAGGTTATGTCTTCACGCTCTTGATACGAGTGTTTGAGATGAGCCAACTACATCACAATCGCATGAATTTTCATGTTCTACAACCTTTCGAACATTTCGATTAGGTAGGAACAATCTCTCCGGCAGCGCTTTCAACGATAGGTAGAACTCGGTTTTAGGGCGTCAGTTGCACGCCGGCGGCGTGATCTGCGTTCCGCAGACAAGAGCTGTATCTTCTCCTCCCCAGCTTGTAGAGGACGCTTTACACAATGCCTCCAACATGAGCGGTCAAGAGCAAGTTCTTCCCAACTCGCCGGGTCAATGTCAAGAGCTTTCATATCTCTTTTGCAAACGTCTTTGTACCGCAAGTGCGGTCTGACCAATGGTCGACTTCCTGATTTCAACTCACCGCAGAGCAGATCTTTCGGAATACGACCATTTTCCATTCTGTAGACGTGGCCAAGCCACCGCAGGCGTCGCTGCCGTAGTAGAGTGAACATTCTCTGTAGACCAGCTATTGAAAGCTTGTCTGATACAAAGTAGTCAATGTTACTTTGTTACTGTTTGCTCCAAGAACCGGTTCGATTACCTTAAGCAAAGTAAACTATCGGAATTGCTGCAGAAACATTACTCACCATTCCAGAAGACGGAAGCGCTTTTTGAATTCTTTATTCCTGATCATATGCGCAACCTTTGATTCACCGAGCGCCAAAATCACGGTGTTCAGCTCCTCGACGCGAGCGCGATCGATAAGCAACGCGCCGGCAAAATCTCTGACCATTTGATCTCCGGACACCTCCACTTCCACTTGACCTTGCTTGATCAATAATTGTAGTTCAAGGTCAGTCTGGTTTCGATGATATTCTTTCGCAAGTTGATCCAATTGTGCTTTGATTGCTTCTTTGTGTATTCCAATGCGTTTGATCTCTTCTTCTCGTTTCTAATGAGATACCGAAGATAAAATAATAAGAGGAACGTGTATAAAACGTGAAATGTTGTGTCAAGTTATTTTGCCATGCGGATATAAAGAAGAAATTTCACATTCCCTTAACCTCATCATCGTCACATTATCTATAATGCGAATATGGTTAAGCGACACCCTTTTTTCGGAACCTTATTTTGAAAGGGGTGGCCCATTCGAATGTACAGACGTGCAGCTCTTCTGATTTATGCAAGTACCACCAAATCAAATCGAGTTGCTACAGGCGAGGAGCTGCATACGAGAACACGCTGTGATCTCACCGTCAGTACCTCATTCATATGTGTTTGTCTAAGCCTTATAAGTATCAACAAGTATGACGCTTACCTGGACAAATGAATTGATTTCAGCCAATTCCAGGGCTGCATTTTTGACCTCAATCTCTTTCTCAAACTTCTTTCGACGGTATTTGCACAAGCGTTCCCAAACCACATTGTCCATGCCGGACTGTCCTTCGCGGGCGGGATCGTTGTCCAATTCACGGAAACATTCATCTACCAGCACTGGCGTTGCTTCTGTCGTCTGACGTCGGTTCAACAGTTTCTCCATGTAAGGATTCAACGTGGAAGGAATTTCTCCCCGCTCACTCGCTTCGTTGTCGATTATGTGAGTCATCAATGAAGTCACGATGCGCCTGTGTGAGAAGCAACCACAAAATAACGTGTTTATCACGACTAAAACATACCGGTTTAGTGTTCTGTACAGATGTTGGACACTCACCTCGGTCGACGACGGAATGCGCGGGAGATGTATTCGTACATTGGACCGTGAACATCAGAGAACTCTTTCCGGAAATTTTTCTCCAACAATCGATCCTCCGCACAGAGTAACTCGTATACTTCTTGTGCATGCTCTGAGATTTCTTTGCTAACCTCCAAGGTGTGAGTGATCTGAATGAGAAACATGAATATTCAATGACTGACGATTGACATTTTAAAATGGCTCGGAAATATATCCCCTATTTAAACGATTTGTTGTCATCATGTAGTGTGTGTGTGTGATAGAAATGCAGGCAAATACGTAACTTCGTTTCAGGTCCATGCGTTTTTACCCATCCACATGTTTCTGGGAACGTGTAATTGAACGGATTGATTGTATCCGCCTTTTCCAACAATGGCTTACAAGCTCAACTTGTTTAAAGTTATGGAATTGCAAATCGTGGATGACGAGTCGAGAAACAGATAAACAGAAAGAAGTCCAGCAGCCCGTACAGAGAGTAAAACCATATCACACGTGGAGCTTCGTTTTAAAAATACGGAGATAAACACCCAGATGTGTATGGAATGTTTAGCCGTGATGAGGCTGTAATAAATTTGACCCCTATAAACGAGCGGTTCGGGCACTTTAGAGCACCGTTGCGAAGCCTCAAACATTTTTAAAACGACGCCGAGCTGCTTGTGGGTGGGGAAATCGTATCACTTTAACATTGTGCTGATAAGATCTAATCTACTCTATGGTGAGTTGAACTCAGAGGTCGACCATTGCACAGTACATACTTGCGGTACAAAGACCTTTGCGAAGGAGATATGACTACGAATTTGGAGGAACTTGCTCTTGACCGATCACTTTGAAGAAACTGTGTAAAGCATCACCTTCAAACTGGAGGAAGCAGGTACTTGTCTCGGTTGCTGATCGTAGAAAACGTCGTGAGCGTTTAAATGACACCGATTGACCGCGGACTGGCTATCGCTTTGAAAACTGCGAGAGATTGTTACCACCGACTCGAACTTTTTAGTCATTCAAAATACTGTGGAGCGTGAAACAACTATGCGCTTGGGATGTATATCCATGGTCGACATCGGCCGGAAGAGGCCAACAACAATTAGCTCCAAGATCAGTACAGCCCGTATGTGCTTCAATTGGATTGTGACGAAAAATTCCCAGGCATGTGCTGAGAGAAATATTGCTTGTAATAAAGTAGACTTGTAATATAAGTAGAGTAGCCGTTTCGGTATATCGGATTTCATAGCTCAGCTAAAAATTGATGCTTGAGTTAGAAAAAAGGACGCAAGTTTCTATTATTCTCGAAACTGACGAAAAAAACGCACCCGAAGCATTTTCAAGCGAATTTTATTGCTGCGAGTTTATGAGAGTTAAATATTGCTTGCTTCTAATCCCGATTGCTCACTGCAGAAGCAACCGTTGTTAGATGCAGTTCTTGATGAAATTGCACTCCGTCTGAGAGACTGTATGAGAACTGATCTACTGTTTAGGCAAGTAATTACAAAAGGATTTCATTGCAGCGAGTTCTCGAAGCGTTATCTTGTACAAGTAATGTGAGTGAACATTTCTAAGCATATTCAAGTTATTCTGCATGGTAACGTACACAGAGTTAAATCGCGTCGAACAGATGAGACCTAATTGCGAAATACTGTCTGTTATCGTCACTCACTTGTTTTTCTTCCAACGTGGCTTGTGACATTTGGCGATTGAGTTCGCGCTCTCTGGTGAACAGCTCCTCCTCGACCAACAACATCCATTTCAGGCGCCAAATTTTAAGCTCTTCTTGTATTACAGCCATCTGGTATCGGATCCAATCGTTGAACAATTCCGCAAGTTGTTCATCAAATTTCGACTTTTCCTCGTCGATTTGACCGTGTGTCTTTTTCACTTCACCTTCCAGATACTACAACAAAAAGAATGGCTCACGGTATGAGCAATAGATACCCGCGTGCCTAGAATGAGTATTTCTATACTTTTATCGCGATGCTCTTAAGACTGTAAATTGCCCAAGCATCGGTAATGAAGTAACTTTATAATGAAATCATGAATCTTAAAGATTCAAGAATCAAGATATCTATGGTGAAGAAAAGCAAATAGCTGTACATTATCATATGAAAGTGTAAATAAATCAAACTACCCAATATCGACCTAGGAGGTTCTGGCGAAAAGTAAAAATAAGTTGAGACATTAAATAGGGTGGATTGAGTAAACGTTTCGACATGAATTTAAGCGGGACTTTGATACCTGAAGTTAAGGATTATGAGTGCGTGTCGGGAGACTGGAACTCTTTTAAATAAGCTCGTAAGTGGTATCTACTTCATGTATGCAGATACTTGTTGCAAATGACTGTAAATAATATGCCTGCATCTACCGTCAGGGTTAGTCTCGAATTCGGTGGATCACAAACAAGTTTCGCTTGTATGCCACTGTTGGGTAAGGTTGGTACGACCAACCTGTTCTATCACATGAGTGCCCACTCATGTAGACTGGGTTTGAACCAATGATTATGAATAAAATAGCCCAAAGTTCAAACACAGTCTACATAAGTGGGGGCTCATGTGATTGAACAGGTTGGTCGTACAAACCTTACACAACAGTGGCATACAAGTGCAACTTGTTTACCATTCTTCCGCTGTTTCTAGCGCATAAAGATCCTGATCCTACCTGATGAGTGCAAACAGCACGAAACCAGTCGTGGTGTGTGTGTGTGATGGAGATGCATGCAAATGAGCTTTTTTATTCATAGGTTGATCACCATTTGAGAACCTAATCTTAACTGATAAGAAACTTAAAGATATGACAGAATTTGGTCTAGAATTGTTAAGCCTTGTTCTGTAGTCAAGTTTTAGATCGCGCTATTCTCTGGTTGATGGTCACGATGTTGTTTCGACGTAGCAATTCGACAAATAGTTAGATGAAGTCCGCTTAGCATAGTCAAATAACCCAAATAACCAAACTTGGGAGTTTGCGAATTCAAAATTTTTCTAACCAAGGATTTATTAATAGGTGTGATTCGCCAAGTAGCTGTGAATGCACTCGTTCTATAAGCCAAAATAACACTTGAACTTCCATGCACGAGACATAAACCAACCTTGCGATATTTCTCTCTTTCTTCGTTCAGTTCTTGCACTTTCCGCTCGTATTCGGCGTACAAACGCCTCTCATCTGCCGTCCAATGACTCATCGGTTTTCCGATTAGCACAAACGCCGGTTTCGGAATGTCTTTCTTCAATTCATCCTCCTTGCGAATCTCCAACACACCGCCCATCATTTCTTCCAGGCCCCGCTCCCGCCAATTGTCCAATTTTTCTCGCCGCCTACGTTCCTCCTCGGCCAATCGACGAGCTTCCCGTTCGGCCAATTCCGCCGGGGTGAAGTATCGCTCCACGGTGATTTCGGAATCATCCACGGTAAGAAGAAGATCTGGGTTTTCATCCGGGGAAAATGTTGGATCCACAAGTGCCTTGGCCGCGTTTGGTTGTTGTAAATCGATCAATGTTTTGCGCACACGTGCGAGGCGGCTGCGAATGCGTTGTAGACAACCGTCCTTCTTTTCGTACATTTCGTCGAATTTCTTGTTGAAAGATTCTTTTATCTTGTAAATATTATCCTGCATTAACGAAGGTTGGAGTATACCACAGTAAGAGCATATGTGTTCGACAGTGAGATAAATAATAAGACAACAACATGCGTCCTGTCAACTGATTCAATTTTCCATTCGAGATCTGGTTTCCGTTTTCATGTAATTGTTACCGACTCAATGGACTACGGGTCCAGGAATCACTGCTTCTATGGGAGCCAGTACAAATAAATCATAAACCCTGTTGTTCAAAGTGTTTACGTGACTGACTCAAAACATGACAGACACTATTTGCACTCATCAGGTAGGGACAGTAAGTTCAGGATCCAAACGCGCTTGTTTACCACCACCACTACTACTACAAGCGCATGCGGATCCTGATCTTATTGTCCCTATCTGATGAGTGCAAACGGCACGAAACCGGTCGTGGTGTGTGTGTGTAATGGAAATACATGCAAATGAATATTTTGGTTCATGGTTATGGGTTTAACCCCATTAAACATTTGTTTGGACACGTGATTAAACAGGTTTGTCGTACCAGCCTTATCCAACAGTGGCATACAAGCGCTACTTGTTTACCATTCCTCCACTGTTTCAAGCACATGCGTATCCTGATCTTACTGTCCCTACCTGATGAGTGCAAACAGCACGAAACCGGTCGTGGGGTGTGTGTGATGGAAATGCATGTGAATGAATATTTGGGTTCATGGCAGACACTCTTCCACATTAATGCCGTTTACGGAACATTGACCCATGGGATTGTCAGTTTCTATCCGATTGCAAAAGGTTGATAATTTCAGGCACAAATGAGAATATTCCGAATGAGTTAGAAATTTTCAGCTTTACATTTACAGAAACATTGCGTAACATTTAAGTTGTTCTGAGTGTTGAACATATTAACGAGTTGCGCACAACGGCATTAAAATGTATTCCATTTGAAGAGTAAATACTCGCCTGGATTAGTATGATTTGATAGATTTTCTGCTCGCGGGTGTATAACTCCATCTGACCGTAGCAAAGTTCTCCAGGGCCACCGCAGTCCATCGCTAGAAATGTCATGGGGAAAGCAGGTGGTTATAACATTAAAATTAAAGTAAATTCAGGAACGTATCTCTTGGTAAATAGATTACTCGTGTTTTCAGATTACAACCCACGATATTATCGACTGATCTACGGGTAGAATGACGTGTTTTGTTGTATTGTTTTTGAGAGATAAGTGTACAATTACTATACGCAAACGATCTCATTCTCAGTTTTTGCGCAAACAGAATATTCGAATTTCATGCACCCATACCCGATGAACATGTCCAGTTTTCTCGTGGTACTTTATGGTGATTGACAGACTACACTCTACTGCAAGTCGACCTGACCCGGTAATCTATGTGAAGCAATTTCGATCTGTTGTCGTAGTGTCGAATAGCAGCGGACCGCGTGACCGTAGTCAAGGGGACCAGCACAGGGATGTGTGATACAGTCAAGTGTGCGTAACAAGATATTATCGAAGGTTGATAACACTTGATTCTGGTACAGGGTAGTGAGATTGGATAAGTTTAACACCACCTACAATGGGATAGCAGAACTGGAATCACCTTGCAAAATCACCGAGGTTATTCATTTGTGTACGATTGTTCTGTGTGGAGAACACGACTATGATTCCCACATGTAGAATACGATGTACAAATGGGGATGGTGTTGCGATCGATGTAAATACTAGTAAATTTAGGACTGGATGTTAATTTGTTGGTGTTCACCGAGCTGGCTTTGCAACATGTGGATGTTCTGCAACTAAACTAGATTATAGCCTGAGTCGAAATCACATCGTTTTCAGAATTTGGGCCGATACTGCGCTTACAGTATGGTGGGAAACTATTGTTGAACACATTTACCGCATTATACACCCCACGGTAGACATTGTGTAAGGCGTCGTCTGCAAGCTGGGGAGGAGCAGATACTGCTCTTGGCTGCTGAACGCAGATCACGCCGCCGGCCTGCAACTGACGCCCTACAACCGAGTTCTGCCTATCGTTGCAAACGCTGCGGGAGAGATTGTTCCTTCCGAATCGGACTATTTAATTATTCAAAAAGCTGTAGAACATAAGCATTCATGCGATTGTGATGTACATCCATGGTTGACATCAGCCTAAGGATGCCAACAATAACAGCAACTCCACACGGAATTCGGAGCCGCACTTTGCGATTGAGAGGTGTAAGCGTTCACCACGATGGTACACTATGATGGGATAACTGATGACTAGTAGTCAAATATTCACCGGGGTAAAATTCAAGTACCATTTACGGACATTCTTTTGTGTACACTCGACTTTCGATTGAAGCAACAAAAGTCACTAGCATCGATCACAACACGCGTGCAAGTAATGAAAGTCAATTGCGTGCAAGCCAGTTCTGCATAGTTATAACAACTCATTCGGCTTCAAACAATTTATCACATCATAGCTCGCCACGTGCATGCATTCCCATCACGGCAGGTTTCGTGCAGATTACACTCATCAGGTAGAGACAGTATAATCGGGATCCGAATGCCTTGAAACACTCGCACTGTTGGATAAGGTCGGCATGACACTTGCGATTGATGACCTTCATGCCATAATTTTGCACTTTAATATCGGTTGTCCTTCCCAGGCCAGTAAACCTTGGTTGCTAAGTGATTTGAATTTCGGTGTGTTGACCTAATTTACATGCTCACGTGATTTTGTATCTATTTTCACCTGATTAAGTGCACACTACTTTTGGCTGGCCATTTAAAGTACCGATCATGTCCAAACTAGTAGAAGTTGGGTACGTGCGTATTCGTTCGGTCAAGTACAACGCACCGCTTGCTGGCACACAACGTTTGTCTCCTCATTATTCGTTAAACAAATGAAACGATATTGGAGGAGTAAAAATGACAGTAAATTGTGGGGCTCACATCCCCATCCCTTACACAACATTACCGGTTTCTGGCTGTTTGCCGCCATCAGGTGGAGAAAACCAATAAGATCAGGTTTCAGTAAGCCTTGAAACGTAGTAAAGTGGTAAACAAAGTAATTATTGTAATACCATTGTTGTATCTGGTTTTATTACGAAGAACACGATTTTTTCAAATACAGAATTACCAAGTGATTCCTGCCAAGCGCTGAACAGAGGACATTTGTTGTATTCTTTTGTTCACATCCCTACAAGCACACTCGACTACGGATCTCAGGACGTTTGCCTCCAAGATTAGTTTGAATGAGCTGTGAAACTGTAGTCAAGTGATAAACAATGTTGGATTTGAAGTTATCATTAACGAAGATTGACACAACCAGACTATGGGCGACTGATCGATATAGTGAGTTAAGTTAACCCATCAAATAAATAAAAAATTACAAGTTTCGGAGTGCACTTTTGAGCTTTTTCAGGATCGACACCGAACCCAATCACTCTCTCTCGAGCAAACAGCCAGAAACCGGTTGTGGTGTGTAAGTACGGGGATGTGAACACAAGACTACATTGAAAAAATATAAGCATCTCGTGCTCTTGACCCAGTGTCACTCTGTGATTCTGCTTCAATAACGTTGGGGTTTCGTTCTAATAATACTATTAATAGTGACTGCCAAGCATAACCTTGTTTTATACTTTTTTCCACTCTGTCAAGGCTCACTGAATTTTAATTTTACTCTCCACGCTTCAAGACTTTTAGCAGCAAGAACGTGGTGGTGGTATGTACGTGCATGGAATGTGAATGCTCCTATAGCTTGCCAACTAAAATTTGAACTTATTTTCACAGGATAGCGAAGGATATGCGATGAACCAATTTTTATCGAACAGCAATTCGTGCTAAAACATGTTGAAATCTTTAAGTTATACATTCAGTTTGATTAGGTACCAGTTCCTAAAATTACTCTGTTCGAAAAATACCGTGGACGATGCTAGCCGAGACACTCTTTAGTTTCCAAAATAAACAATCGAAAGTTTGATTACGGTAGCTTTGAGCATAACATCTCCCTTCTGTAACGAAATCTGCATCAATTCAATTACAGCAGCTTGAACTGTTTTATACTTTTACACATGTTAATGGTAAACAGCGTTAAAATCCACACCCCGCAATCTGTTCGAACACCGTTTCCAACGTTTTAGCCAGATCTTCATTATATATAAGGTTTCGGAGATGTGATATTAATATGATGCATTCATCAAGAGCAAACTTTACCTTGCAAAAATATTGTGATCTAATGCCATCCAAATGAGATTATGTCAACCGCTATTCGAGTTTCAGTCTTGGTGGAACACCCTCTAGTCATGGGTTACTACAAGCAACTTGAGTATGTCAAAATGCTCACAGGACATGGAACCGCGCCATCTCCATCATGAAGGATAATGTGAAGAGAGTTCATAAGGTAAACGGAATATCCATCTCCACAATCCCGCGCTTGGTACTTCAGAAGATATATCTTGGTACGCATGCATTCTAGTGCATACGCGTCGGAGCATGTTTGTAAGCGAGTCGATTTACTACACACGCACTTCAAAATATCGAAATCTTCTCATGGTTGTATGGAAAATGATACTTGAATCCAAGCTCACTTATCAACCGTTGCAGTCCTAATGCTTTTATTATTACTTAGTCATGTCGGAATTGGTCGAAATATTGCCAGCAACATTTAACTTTCTGTTCATACCTGTATAAATTGTTTTGTATGAAGGCTTTTCCACTTTAGAGGATAAAATGTTGGAGGTTTGAACAAGAAAGTTCACATTGTGTTATGTTGATCACGTCCCCTCGCACAATTATTAAATTCTCTAGTGCGAAAAAATGAGAACTGAACCGAGGCTCACGTTTGTGAGCTTACCAATATTTAACGTTGTTTGTTTTCAATCATTTTATTGACCCACGCATAACTACGTGTTGCTGATCGCCTTCGGCTGATCTCGATCAGAATCTACACCACAATCACACATAGCAATCGCACTCTCCGCAGTGTTTCATGTGGCCAAACAGTCCGATTCAGGTCGAGCTATCTTTCCCGCAGCGCTCACAGCAATCGGCAGTACTCTCGGTCGATCGAAGACGTTTGTGCGCTGCCGGCGTGATCTACCGTTAAATTTAAAATCGTCCACGCTAGTGCATAATTCAATTGAGTGGAACTTCAAAACTGTCCGTGTGGACGGCTAAGACAAAAATATATAATTTACGTCCGTTTATTTACGCCATTGTTTCATTACAGACTTTTACATTATGAGAGCAGGTGAATTAACATCCGCGAGTTTGAAAGCAAAGTGTCACGTCCTGAATAAATATAGGAATACGATATTCCTTTCAAAAACACTTCAATTGTATGCGACTATCATATCTGGTTACTGGTTTGCACAAATGGACCGGCGGAACAGCTTCTGCAGACATGGGAAATGGCATGAAAGCTCGTGAGCCAATAAAGACGGTCTAACTAGAGAGGAGAAACCCTGAGAATAGACCTCCATGGCTTTGTGATTAGATCCCAACGTGGAACAGGTTTCGAAGTCAGATTTATGGTAGGTAGTTCGTGGTTGTAATGAGCGAGGTTTGAAACGTTTGCCATGAGATCATTTTGCAAACATATGCCTAGCTCACTTTCCATTCAAATATGCTTGGAGGAAATGTCCTATGCTATAACATGTAATTCATCTCGTTTATTAATATTATTATAATATATAATATATGTTTTTCTAAGTAAACTATGGCCATTGCTATATGAATTGCATTGTTATACAGGTTTTCTTATTTTTTAACCTAAAAGTGAAGGCCGTTTTGTAATGGTTTGAAAAAAATTGTTTTGAAACTTATGAAGATTCAAGTTGCACTAGCTAGTTAGACATTCCATGTATTCGCCCGTAGATTTATTCGAAATAAAACCTCTACACTTTCTTTTCGACAAACAGAGAACGCGTTAAGCATCGTACACTACCGTGACTTACCGATGCTTCCTGCCAGAATGCGATTCACGTCTACTTCGGAATCTTCTTCCTCTTCTGCTTCCTCGGGCTGAGCCGACTGTAAGGGTTAAACTTCAATGTAGCTAATGAAATACACAAGCATTCAAACCTGTTCGCTGAAAATTGCCAGGCTATTTGGGGACTTGGTATGTAGGGTTATGTTTAGAAATAGATTTTGGAAATAAAACTAAATTTGATGTGTATATTCAGCTTAATACCTAATCGAATCCGACTCGGTCTTCATGCTCATTGAAGTGAATTTTATGAGTGTGTTTTGGAAGTGGTTGAAGTAGTAATTTATCGGTATATGACCCACAATAATCTGAGTAGTTGAGACAAGGATGAAAACGGCATGAAATTATTTTTTGAATGTGTTCATACTATTAAATACGTCAAAAGAGCTCAAGGTGGGAAGCCTTGAATAAAATCGACTAGCATGAAATTGTATGACGATTCAGATTAGTGTCAAACGACATAGTTCGATTACAGACACTGTTGCGGCAACGGGATTTGCCTATAAAAATAGATACGTAAAGTCGAGAGAGTTGCAATTTTGTCTGATGTCTTTGCGTAGATTCGGAAGCGTATGAGCTGTGGTTATTGCGCACTTGTGCTTTCCGGCCACAAACATAACAAGTAATGCTAGTCTGTCAATGTCTGAAGTAGTGAGGAGTGATCAACTCGATCGAAATCTTTATATATATATCTATGTAACAGGAATGTACGGAACTCCCTTCGTCTAGTGCTAGCGTCCAGTCGTTTAAAGTCCTGAGCAAGTTAGACAAGCATGAGCGTGTTTTTCTAAATCCATGTTGTTTCGAAGAAAGAATTTCATGACTTCCGAGATGTCTGATAAGACTTTCAAACACAAAGCGTAATAATACTTTAGAAACCACTGAACGGAGCGTCACAGGGCGGTAGTTAGCCGGATCTGAACGGCTGCCACCTTTGTTGATTGGTGTAACAACTCCGGTTTTCCAGTCAGCTGGTACGATTCCCGTATTTAGTGTGTGTTTAAATAAATCACATAATGGGCCGCAAAGCTCCAGCTTACATGACATCATAATTGCCGGCGTTATTCAGTCTTTCCCAGGGATTTGTTAACGTTTAACTTGCGTAGATATTTTCGCACAACCGTAGGATTCACATCGACACATCTATTGAACGTGGCACAGGTGTTGGCATGAACACATCCTTTGGAAAAAAGACTTACGCATAAAACGTTGCTAGGGCGTCAGCTGTATCCCTGACATTATCGGTCAATCCATCCGCTGTCTGAATAGAAAAAACTCCTTGATTAACCTTAGTCACGTTGTTTACCTTAGGATGTCGTTCCATCTCGTCTATCAACATCCAATGGTGATATTGCGTATCTTCGTGAATTAAGGACGTCACCTTGTTTCAGATATTTCAAAAATGTTCCCAGGATAAGTCTTTTCGAGTGATCTTGTGTGTAGCCCATGTCGAATTTCGCATGACTATCCATTTTCGAGTGCAGCTGTGGAATTTGAAACAAAATGTTCTAGCTTTTCTTTTCTGTGTATAGGCTGAGTTCTCGTCTATTTTCATACCGATGTATCTTACAAGGCTGGAACAGTGAGTTTCTACATTAGTAAGATCGAGATGCCTCTCTTCTAGCACCTTGAGTGCTTCGCGACCGCCAAAGTAATCGACCCTTCTGATAAGTTTGAAGCCATTCGATGCCCTCCTGGCGCTGCACACGAATTCGATGAACAACACGAGGTGGTCACTTAGCCTCAGGGGACGTTGATACTGCACTGACACAACGGTTGTTGCTTCGGATATGAGAATTAAATCTAGCATTGAAGATTCGTCGGGGCCTCTCAGGCGAGTAGAGGAATTTACGTGGTTGTAAAGGGGAATGAGATTAATCATCTCGCGGAATTTGTACTCAAGTGATAGCTGCGGGTGAAATCTTTTGGTGTAAAGCTGTGGAAGGTTGAAATCACCCATTATGATTAATTGGGTTCCGCTCAGATTCCCAGCGTTACGCATTATTTATAGCAGCATTTCGTTATAGACATCAGATGAGGTGGGTGAGCGGTAAATTTACACCGAGGATGCAGTTTTCTCAGGATTCCAGCTGCAAGCTCCTCCAGCTAAAATCGTGTATCAAAAATAATTGTGCAGTGAAGAAGTTCATGGTAATACACATCTAATCCACCACCTGTTCTTGACCGCTCTTGTCGAAGCAGGATTATGTTGCAAATTGCCAGCTCGCAATCATTCACGCGATCATGGAAACACGTATCGGTTACACGACAGTGTCAGCAGAAAACTGATTGCTGAAATGAATTAATTTAGCTTTTTTCCGTAATTACTGTGCATTAGTATATCAACAGTTAATACCGGTTTTGATATGCAGCGATTATTTGTGGATGGTGTCTATTCGTCTGACCGCCTGAGAGCCGGAGCTTTGTAGTTTTTTGAAACGTCTTCTGAGTTTGGGTTTACAGTGTCTTTGCACGGCAAGTATTCAGCTCGTGTTTCGGAGACTGCCTTAAATGTGCTTATCCTGAAGTCGCTAAGGATAGTTTTCCTGTGTACTCGCCAAGTATGCTTGACGCAATCTGTCATTGCACTGGTTAAGAAAGTGAGTTTCAAGTTAGGTGGTCCATCACCTTTGTAATTTGATGACTGGGGTATCCTGAAGGTACTCACAACAACTCACTCTAATGCTTCTTTCGTTTCTGCGATGTAGAGCCACTGTTTGTAGTCGTGTTGTTGTGGTTTAAAGGCCTTCATCGTATTGGCAGACTCTGGAACGCCTAGAAGGATTAGACTGCGCTCATTGCTCTTCTTACGAACACCGAGACGTCTTTTCCTTTCCAACTAGGGTATGTCGGCGTACATTCGAGTATGGCACCCGCGAAACTTACGTAGCAAGTAAGAATTTAAAAGAACAGTTTCCATATCTTTCTCACTGTTTAGTGTTATTTTCAGTTGACGAGGTTCACCGAAATGTGGGGAGCTTTGGTGGCGAATCAAAGGTTTAAATTCTGTGACTGTGAGTGATAGTTTCCGAACCCATAATAGTACAAAGGTTGGACCATTGTTCTAGGTCGTGCCTCTGTGTATTTGAAAAAAGTGTCTCGCTGGATTCCTGTATGTTGGTACTAGGGTTTCAAATGATGCCTTTAATGTTTGTATGCTGAGCTCTAAGCTTAACATGCGTTCATCCAGGTTGCATTGCTGGACACCTGTTGAAACAGGTGAACGCTCGTTTGGATTTGTTCGACAATGTTTACTAATGTAACATACGCCCGGAATCAAAATATTCATTTACATGCATTTCCATCACACATCCCACGACCGGTTTCGTGCTGTTTGCACTCATCAGGTAGAGACAGTAAGATCAGGATCACCATGAGCCAGGAATGTTTTCATCATTTAAGATCGACATCGCCTCCGCGGTCAATCATTTGTGAGCAGTTGCGACACGTGACAATTTGACCTTTCTCACAGACGACAGCTGTTTCGCGAGGAGCAAACTGTTTCATTTTAACTGGGTCAACTAAAAGTACAACCAAAGCGGTAAAAAAGTCGATACGGCCGGGGTTGATTGATGTGGTGTTGTGTGGAGTTGACGCGAAGTTACCAGATTTAGCCACAGGATGTCAGTCTATCGTTAAAAATATTGGTGTGAAATTGATTGCACACTGTGTAATCCTCCGCGTAGTTCTCAACACCGATGGGTAAATCTAACAGCAGAAACACAGACGCGAAATCAATGATGGTATGATGGTATCAAAGCACAAGCCTGATCCAAGCAAAGTGCCGCACAGTCAGAGACTGCACACGGGCTAAGATACTGTCAGGTTGCCCAGGCCTAGACCGATATGAGAGGGTAAATAGAAATGGTTGTGAGACTCCAGCGTGTTTCAGCATACAGCTCATTACCGTTAGACAATCAATTTAGCACGACGTTAGCCGCACAGCATCGAAATGCTGCACGATTACACATCCGTGCGATGGTGGGTGTAGAAGTCCAGTTATGAGTAGATCCGTCGTAACAAACTTTCAAATAGATATCAAAAAATCACATTGATCGGATGAAAACTATGAAAGTTATATCCAAAAGTGTCGGAGCTCAAAATAATTCAACCGCACGTCGGATCACTATGTTGTATATTCACTGTATGTTGTATGTGTTGTGATTAGTGCTCATTGCTACTGCACTTTGCACCTTCACATTCGCATAACCGATTTAGTGATAAGGTCAGCTATTGCTGGACACGAAAACGCTCTCTTTTCTTACCATCGCCTTATTACTGGCAAAACGTAGGTGTCAGAAACGACAAATTACTCACAAATTTTTCTAATCGATCTCTTAAGCTTGTTTCCAAAGCTATGGCGTATCGATCAGTTTGAAACACTTTTCAGTGCATTTCGAACAACATACCTTTATTGGCAACGGGCCTTGAGAAACATAGTCTTGATCACGTGCAACGGCCAGTTGAATATTTCGTCGAATTCGTACGGCTTCCAACCGTGCCAATTCAGTTTCCGTACGTTCTCGTAGTGGGAAATTGGGTACTTCGATTTGTGACTCGAATGCCAGCAAACAACGTCCTTTGACCTGCATTTGATCGAAGCAACGGTTTTTCAACAATTTCCAAGTGTACATTTTCGCCAAATCAGATAACTCGATTTCCTCACGAACCTGTACAAGGGAAACGGGTTGAGAGCTTCAATTACATTCTGGAGAAATGTTCGAGAGAAAATGTTAAACGTTGTGTATCACGATGCATATCTTCTACTAATCATGACTTAACCGTCATTATTGACGAAATTTTCGTATGCAAAGGCCAACAATACACTGAACGTTCTTTATAGGTTCAGAACCGTCTTCACCAACAACAGTTCATAACTGTTTGTAACAATCAGTACTTTTATTATCTTCCACAAAGCACAGTAACAATTTCTGCAACATCCTCATCATCATCATAATTTGTGGTTATCATGCTCGACAACAGCATAGCTCGCTCCTTATCGTCAGTGACAACATCATTATTCTCATTAAAATTACGAGTATCGTTCTCATCTGTGTCAACAGCTTCATAATTCATATCATCATTATCACCGAAAGCAAATCGTTTTGATTCTATCCTCATCACTAACATCACCATCACCATGCTCCCCCTCCTGGAGATGGTCAGTATCGTCGTGCCAGCATCCGCATCATCACCCACATCTAGATCATTCCGCTGCTCTATCTAGATCATTCCGCTGCTCTATGTCTGGATCAAGAACATCACTTCAACAACATTATCAGCATTATCATCAACAACATAATCAAACGATATCGTCCAATTTCTCCACCAAACTTTCACAGAACCACCAATTGAACATTAACAACATTGAGGAAAATCGACCACTGATCCTGGTCATTTCCACAAGACGTGACACACTGTAGGCGTACTATTTTCTTTTTAGCGGTAAGGTCAAAAAAGTGGTGGTGGGTTGACTACTACTTAATCATGATCCCTGTCCTGACTATCACCCTTGGTCTGACGAAGCTTCTGTGTCAGAAGTGAAACGTTACCCAAAACTGCTCTAACCGATTGCACTCAAATTTCCTTGCATTAAGTATAATGGTCAGATTTTCGGCCATAGATTATAATCAAACTCACTTACAGTCATGCTGCGGTGAGCGAACAACAGAATAGAATGTTCAAATGCTAGGGAAACGTTTCCATGTTGATTTGAATGTGCTTACATGTTTGACTGCATTTTCCGTCTCTTCCATAATAGCCGTTTGCTCATCAACATCCAGTTCGAATTCTTGGCGCCCGATTCGTTCGATTTCCGGTAACCGATCATTCTCTTTCGCCATGGCGTTGATCTTGTTCGAGAACAAACACACCACAATTGAAAAATCAATAAATCAGATAACTGGGGGACTTGTGGTTGATCAAGGAACAGGTATATGTACCACGAAGTGTGTGGTAGTTTGAGGTAAGTGGAGTAAGCAGATTTACAAGCTGATCGAAAATACAGCTGAATTTCGACAACCAGTCAAATGATATATCATTTATATCTATAATTTGCTTGTTGTTGTTTCAACTTGAGATCCCACTGGTGAATTGAAGAACTCATCCTGGCACTCGGGAGAGTGGATTGACCGTTAACGCTTTTCGAGAAATCACGTGGTCAAGATGGTGAGAAGATACACCCAGTGGTTGTAGTACCAGAAACAGTTACCATGACATTCCGGCACTAAATAATGTGTGTCTACAAAGTCAGGGATACGGAGATCATTTCCACATGAAAAACTCTGAAGTTTTAACAACGAAATGCAATATTGAAGCTGGACTATTCCACGTGCCTTGATGCGATCCACAAGACATTCAAATCGTAATAACGCCTAGCGCGGAATCCGTTATGATTTGGACATATTAACCTACCCCAAAACATCTCGGGGTTATGAAATATTACATCACACATTAATTAATCAGCACATGCGACGGGAAATGATTAGCTAAGAAATAGGCAACGCAACCAAGGGAAAGAAGAAAAAGTAAACCTATAAATTTTGGTGCTCACATACCCATCCCTTATACACCACTATCGGTTTCTGGCTGTTTGCCGTCATCAGGTGGAGACAGCAAGATTGGGTTCAGTGAGCCTTGAAACAGTCGATACGTGGTAAACAAAAGGTATTCTTGTATACCACCGTTAAATATGGTTTATACTAAGGACCACGATGTTCAAATACAGAAGTGATTCTTAGTCAAGCACTCAAGGCGTTTATAAACCAATTTCGTGAACATTTGCCAAATCTATCCTATTGTATCTTGGGACAGACCGCATTTGCGGTACAAATACGTTTGCAAAAGAGATATGAAAGCTCTCGGCATTGACCCCACGAGTAGGGCAGAACTTGTTCTTGAACGCTCACTTTGGAGGCACCGGGCCAAGCTGTTGAAGAGCACCAACAGCTCTTGGCTACTGATGGTAGACCACACCACCGGCGTGCAACTGACGCCGATCAACCGAGTACTGCCTATTGCTTTTAGCGCTGCTGGCGAGATTGCTCTTCACGAATATGTCTCTTTCGTCATTCGAAACGATATTGAACATGAAACCAGCTTGCACTTGTGATGTACATCCATGCCCGGCATCGACCCAAGGATGCCAACAATAACAACATCTATGAGTGCTATCAAACTAAAGCACCAATCATCAGCTTACCGCAGCCTTGATATCAGCCAGTTCTACCCTTAGCTGCTCTCTCGTTTCCGTGTAAACCAAATCCTCTAACGCTTGTGCCTCTTTCTCACAATCCTCCGCCCATGTGATTCGGTGTGGTTCACTTCGAACGGGGACAATTTCTATGGCCTCGCTATCGGAATTGGTCGCGTCATTAAACGCCATCGAATCGTCAGCGACAGTCATCACTGTACTGGAGCGGAAGAACAATGGTCTGGAAACGTTGTGCCTGGTCTGATTCAATTGTTGCGCTGACATCGAACTGAGTTGATAGGTAGGTAGGCGAGCGAGATCCTTGCTCTCTTCTTTGGATTGTTCGAGAAGATCTTCAGGAAGTGTGGGTAAGAATCCCAAGTCCACATCGGGCTGATACCTGATATTTGTCAAGAGGATAATGAAGAGGTTTTTATGGATAAAGCTTAAAATCATAGAGAGAAGCCCTGTTTGGCGCGACATGAATCATAGTGTAGACCAATTGTATGAATTCAAATGCCACTGGTGTTTCATAAAACCTAAAATATACATATTGGCAGCTGCTTATAGCTTGAACTAATGAGGCTAGAATTCAGTCATGGCTTTATATGGATGTAATAATCTTTGTTTTGGACAGTTTTTACAAACAAAACAATAACTTGTGGTTAGAAACTTCAACGTTAAAGATATATCCACATGTTGAAATAGGTCGAATAGAATAAGGAGCTACAACAAACCACGCTGTAAACTAGGAAAGGGGAATATTTTTGGTTAAATGTATGATCGCCAAACAATTTGGTACCCGCTGTTTAACTAATCATCGCTCACAACTTCCAACGTCATGACAACCAGATAAACATTTTCCGTGACAAATTCATAAACCGTCTTTTAGTACGAAGCAGTTCCAATCAATACACCATATTCCAGCACCCAGTAACTCTGGATTTTCAGCAGAAACTTCTGAGGTGCACACATCTGGAAGGTCAGAAACTTAAGGGCTTATCGTATCCAGTCCCGGGGTGAATTGGGTTAACGTTTGTGGACTAGAATGTGTCATTGTCAAGCTTATAAACGTGGTACAAGAGAGGTTGATTGCTATGAAGTCCAAACGAAAACGCGTTCTTGGATCTGACCATAGAGATGTACGCTTTGGCTGATCACTATAGCTTTATAACTCAACTGGTATTCCTTTCAAACGTATACCTAATCTAGGCACACTCACTCAATTTCAGTTCGAGATAGCAGTCCGTCGTGGCCACAAGAGATGAGTGTACTGAAACATCCCATAAATTCGGAATTGACGATACCCTTTTGATCGTTCTCGTGAAGCGACAATGTATGTTGAAGTTCTGCCTGTAAATCAAATAGAAACAAATTGCATTTATGCCAAGTTCAATGGAAAGGAGTTTAAAATTCACACAGCGGGGGAAAGAGATTGCATCTATTCGATCGCGTCTAAAATGTTTCAATATTAACCTAAACAAAATTCACATACGCGAATGGGGAATAAGGGCGTGAAGTTTGTTTGACAAAAACGGGAAACACTTGTTGCTTACTCATGCTTGATCGGGAAGGGAATTTCATTACTTCACCCCTTTCTGGATGTCAAATGTCGACAATGCATTTTTCTGATTTGCGAAATCAGTCTATTCGAAAATTGAAAGTCTATAATCTACTCATTCTAGCAAAGGTGGATGAAATAAACAGAAACGTCGACCGTTACGAATCGATTCCAACCTAGATGAACAATTTCACAGTAACTTACACTGCTGAACTCGGGAAAAAGAACGCGAGAGGGACCACGAGTTGTAGTCTGAAACGAAATCCCTGCATGTTGTGACGGTAGAAATAACAGAGGCTGTCAAGATGTGCCGCGTTAGATAATTTCGCAAGCTGATGTCGTCTCAGGGGTGACTTGATCCTGCTGTTCAACATTCTGCATACAGTGGATCACCCACTTGAACACCGGTTTCATCGGCAAGAAGCACGTGGTAGCAGATCGCAGGGCTACAAGTTAATTATTCCACACTCCAGATCAAATTGTCGAAGGTTTTTCTTTGCTGTCCGAGTATGTTTCATATGGAACTCTCTGCCCCCACATATCATTTGCGCATCACGCCTGAACTTGTTCCAAGCTGAACTTGACAAGTATATGTTAACTAAACCCAACGTCGCATCTGAATACACGTGCTGACTTTCCATATTGATAAAACATTTGTGTTGTTTTTATGCATTCCCTATATTTTTAATCTGTGGTTACTGTAATGTATTTGCTTTTGGGACCATTAAAACTTTGAATTACTTTTCTTAATTGATATACCATGGAGTACGCCAAATTTGGCCATACGGGCAAAGTGGTGAAATTAACTCCGCCAAATCGTCACAAAGAAAAGCTGCCTTGAGTTCGTGCAGCATAAAGGAAGATCGAGCCTAAAGTATGTTTTTGGATTCCTTGCATTATGTGTCTAGTGAGAGTCCATTTTCTCATAAATTCTACTTTCATGATGATGAATCTGAAGCGCGTTTGCGCACAGATAAATAGATTCAAGTTTCATGAATTTATGGTGGCACACACAACACTTGCTTTCACAATTACCATAGCAAAGTAAATATTCGTTCACGGGTGTACAAATTTCAAATGAAGGTCTCAACACTGGAGCGGTAACATCCGTTTTAAGGAGCACATTCCATCGGAAACAGACACGTACGGAATAAACATATCGGCGACAGTCAATACGGGATTTTGAAGTTTGTAAAGCCGTTGATTTGCTGTGTGTATGTCACGAATCACGGTATTTCCACAAATGTAATTTTGTATATGCAATATTTTGTATGTAATTATCACGTCACTCAGAACGCTTCTTTTGAGCGGAGTATGAGACTCAGTCTTTACATTCGTTCCTCGAACATTAGTTTCAAGAAATCCCTGGCGAGTTTGGTTGCACGAATAGATTACAAATTTTTCCATGTTAGTAGCGGATAGCTTACCATATTCATGGTGACCTTGTAGATATCCAAAGATCCATCACCATAATAAACCAACAAAATATCGGTATCGGGTACTGCCTTTAATCGAATCGGTGATGGACCACGAAGTGTTGCCAATGTATTCGCTGGGAGGAGCAGTGAGGATCGTTGTGGCTGTTGTTAAAAGAAGAACAAGACGCAACCAAATAAAAACGAATAATTAACTAGGAGTCGTATTCCAAGCGAATTGTTGGTAATGAGTAGCTTGAATTAGGAAATCAAGGTGCGGGTAAGTCACGCCCGCAATAAATACGTTTGAAAAGAGTTATAAAGCCCTCGCTAATGACCATGCGTCCCGGGAAGAAGTAGCTCTCGGTATCTCACTTTGAAGTCATAGCGTTAATCCTCTAGTTTAAGCGATGGAACAGCTGCCAGCTAATCAATGGACGTGACAAATCGTCACTAGACACAAAGTGTTAATCACAGGGATAGATTGTGATTCGCGAGTCAGAGTTTATAGTCACTGGAAACATTGCAGTGTAGAAAATCATCAAGTGCTTGCAACGCAAAATCTTCCTCTAAGACAAACAATCAAAGAATCGCCAAGTTAAAATTCGACGAAAAATTTCATGCTTTTTGGACAGCTATTTATGGTCAAATAACCGATCCGATTAAAGTGTCGCAAATAATATAAAGTCTTGTTTTATTAATGTGATCACATTATGGAGGTGGCATTTTACACGGCCTGTTATGTTATCTAGATATCAAGAAAATGTAGATATTTGTTGGTATAAAGTCACAAATCTGGGTTCAATCAAAGAGTTGCACAGCCTCATAGACTTTATGTGAGTTGAGTGACAGTCCTGACGCCGATGCAATCAGAATGCATGCAGCTTATCACCAGTGGCAATAAGTTTACCAAGTTGGTGCACACGAACTACAAATGCACGACTGTGTAGATACTGTGCAGGAAAGAAAGCTTGTTTTAATCATCAAATGTAGCATCGCTATCAGAATCAGCCTCATCTCCATCACTATATAGCACTATTCCCAATCGGTGCTAGTGCTTTTGTCCGGCTTATTATCTGAATTGGGGGAATAGGAGTATTACGACCTAATGGAATTGGCACAACTCAGTGGAATTTTCCCGTCATACACTCACACCAACCAATGGAGCATTATCCGGACATGAATCTGCAACCCGAGGCGTGGCAAATGCGCAGTGACCTTGTTGTATTAACCTAGTGACCTCGCATCACGCTGTCTCATATATTAATATCGAGATTAACTTATACTATGGTCATTAGAGTTTTCTTGTGAAGGTCTTACGACAAATTTGTAAATAAATAAGTTGAGTTTGTGAGACACTGTTAAATCGCATGTGCCCATACACATGTAGATGGCTGCTACAGTTAATTCTCCTTACTATGCCATTTCGCTACTATGCCACTCTCGGTATTATACTACGTTTGATCGATCCCGGCAGGCCGCATAGTAGCGAGAGTTGAGTGTACCAGGAGGCACTGCAGGCGTGGCCTCATTCGAGAATTTATCTTACCCAATCGCGCATGTTGATCGGAGAAATGAGAGACGTAATTTACTATTTTAGAGATAACCCAATCTCGTCAAATGATTTACGGGTTTATCAACTAATGTATTTGACTTGCTGACTTGACAATATTCATATGCAAATAACATCAAAACTATACGTACCTGAGATCCATCCTGCAAGTAAACGTAAAGAGAGAAATGATTAGTTTCGCATCAAACATTTGGATAAATAAACGGAACCATAAACAAAGTAACCAACGAAAACGCAGGAGCGCCACCTCAACGCTGTCCATCGCATCCGAAGGTGTGTAAGTGGGCGTCGCATTCGGTAAGAGGAGCGTCATTCCAATGCGCGTGCGACGACTTGTCCGACGTTTAGTTTTCGGGGTCAATATGGTCGATTGTGGATTGTCCGAAATCGTGGTTGATGATAAATACATGGAGGGATTCCCAGCATATCGGCTTGCGGTGCTACTTTTCGCATAAGAAATCGACATACTTTGCGGAGGCTGGCGAGGAAGAATTGTCAGCGAGTACGAAACAGTGTGAATAACGGTTTAATAAGTTTGTGAAGAAACTCTGATAGCGGATCCATGTATGGGGGAACTTGGACCTCGGATTCTAAACGGTGTGCAACGTGTAAATATACGAGGGGAGCTGTTAGTCATTTTTATGATTTGTTCGTTTGCTGTCGAACTAACCGGATGATTTGGAAGCTGCTCGAGTGCAGAATCAGTTTAAACACAATTCACGGCCTTGATACGCGCACGATCGAAAATAATCATCGATACAATCTACGTCAGTTGTTGTTGGCCTCCTTCGGTCGATGTCGACCATGGATGTACATCACAATCGCATGATTTTTAGTGTTTTACAGCTTTTTGAATGACTAGATAGTCCGATTGGGGAGAAACAATCTCTCCCGCAGCGCATGCAACGATGGTCAGAACTCGGTTGTAGGGCGTCAGTTGCACGCCGGCGGTGTGATCTGCGTTCAGCAGCCAACAGCTGTATCTGCTCCTCCCCAGCTTGTAGACGACGCTTTACACAACGCCTCCAATGTGAGTGATCAAGAGCAAGTTCTTCTTAACTCGTGGGGTCAATGCCAAGAGCTTTCATATCTCTTTTGCAAACGTCTTTGTACCGCAAGTGCGGTGTGCCCAATGATCGACTTCCTAATTGCAACTCACCATAGAGTTGATTTTTCGGAATACGACCATTTTCCATTCTGTAGACATGATCAAGCCACCGCAGGCGGCGCTGTCGCATTAGTGTGAACATGCTCTGTAGACCAGTACGTCAGTAGCATCTTTAAGTATGTCATTATGATCTCAATCACAAACATCACCACCTAACTAACTAACATTGCTATCATCAACACCATTACATACACCACAGTTTTTCCTGATGCGCGGATTGATTCACACTGCGTGTGTGCAATTATGAAAATATACCCAACATAAATTCCCTTTCATAACCAGATATAAAATATACACAGACACGAGTTAGGAAAATAGCCGCGACCGACTAGCACCCCACATACTGGGTGAATTATCGCCACTAGCAAATCATGCCAGCGGGGCCAGAGATAAACAACGTCGTATGTGCAGCAGTTTAATGATTTGCTCAACAAATCATCGCCTTTCGGGGCTCCAGCAGTGTGACTCGAATGAATGTAGGATAGCAACGCTTCAAGTGGAATCGCATCAGACTTACTTTCGGAAGTGGCTCGTCTGGGAGCATGAAGGAATACAGGAACGCTCCTTCGGAATCAGCAGCCAACAGTACAGGTGTGTTGGCGACGTCTTTGTCCCAAGCAGGCCATAAACATGCCCCAGACATTGGGTTGCCAAAATGCAGCTTCATCAAACGGATAGCATCTTCCCGAAATATTTTGCAACTGTCCACGTGGGAATGTGGTGAAGCTGTTCAAAAGTGAATATTGGTGGATGAAGAGAGCAGGCAGTTTTACGAATATATGTGATTTGTACGATACAATGCTCTTTCACATATGCATCGGTATGTGTGTGAAATTGATCCAAAGACCGGCTAGTACATCTTTTGTTTAAAACTAAATCACGTGTAGATTATTGCGGATGTAAGAGGCGGGATGCTTAATACACTAGCAAACACATTACGTAGTCTTCAATATCGGAGTATAACGGCATGATTAGCTCGGTTACCACAAGGTACCAGATCGGTCAAAACAAACTTTCAGATTTTTCGTGTTAGGATAACGATGAAACTAGGCTTCCGAACGATCACACCCCCGAGAGCCGTCAAAAATCTTAGGTGGAGTTCAACAATGTGATAAGAGAGCGAAATCACAAAATTTATTAAATTTTTGTTGAGATTACGAACATAGATACTGAGAATTTACAGTTAAACGAGTGTTTGCAAAATGTTAGCCAGAAGAAATTCAAACTCTTATATATTTTAGGTCTGAGACGAAAGAATGCCATTCTTGAATTGTTTGCTAAATCACAACGTATTGATTTAGCGCCCATCGTGTATAAAATGAGCATGAAGTGTATCTAAAACAAATTGCTTATAAAACTGAGGTGAATAA
>JACCGJ010000722.1:0-15164 GCA_013407085.1 Atriophallophorus winterbourni
CGTTTGCTTCTGAAGTTTGCGGCGATGGGTACGAATGGAACTGCTCTTAAAAGGATCAAATATCTTGAGAGCGGCAGGGTGAACCGAATGGAGGTAAATGGAATTCGGACAAAAATTACTTTGGCCACATCTGGTGTTCCCATTGGCTGAATTTGTCACGCACTTCGGACTTGAATATTCACTTCAGTGAGAATCTGCTTTTATTATGGACATCAAGGTTAGGTCCAAAATTTGCCTCGACAACAGGATACAGCATTTAGAATCACGCAGGTTATATTATCGCTACCATCAAATGAAAGTCTGGAGAATACCGGTATCCTGTTATTACTACATTCCAAACAAAAATACGTTTTTAATGAATCGATGAAATCAGTTTGTTGGTAACGTTTTGCTTCTGAAAGAGGCTTAGTCAGAACAAGGGTGTCAATACGAAGATGGATCGAGCTGAAATTACATTCTCCTGACCAATTCTAAGCTGGCTAAAGACTACAAGGGCCTAGGTAGACGCTAAACTTGTTGAAGTAGACAAGCGAGATAAAGTTCATTTGATGCGCAGCCATACATGCTGTATAATCCTCTAATTGTCTTCGCTGTGCCCAGGTGTGATCGACATCCGTTGACCGATTAGGTTGCTCACGTAAGCCGTGCGCATTCAATTCAATTTTAATGGTCTAAAAGCATATAGCTTGACAAAAACCACAGAATAATATGGGAATTATGAATAACGGGTAGAAAAATGTGATTTGTTTGCTTACTGAGCAGTTCAGGAATCAAGTAAAAATCCATTGGACAGAAACTGTTTTCAAAGTTCAAAGCTTTTACGGTGTAAAATATATAGGTTTAAAGTTTGGATGGGTCAACATGAAATTGTCCAAATTCGATTTGAATATATCCAAGTTGGGTGAATGTGCAACATTACGAAGTAGGGAGTTCCAAGTAAAGCATACACGTACAGAATAAAAGTACCTTCGACAGTTTAGTCTCGAGTCGGGAATAAGTACTGTATAGTCGTGACTCCGGCTGGGTGGTAGTCGCGTGAATAGTTGATTTAGTGGATGGTTGGGGGTATGCAGTATATAGAACATAAGTATCAAATCACCTCTAAGACGGCGGTAGCGAGAGTCGAATAGTTTGAGACTTGCAATACGATCTTCGTATTGTTTGTGCTTCAAACCGCGTACGAGCTTGGTGGTCCGATGATATATTCTCTGCAAGAGGCTGATGTCCTTCTGTAGCCAGGGTGATCAAGCCTGAACCACATACTCCATGGTTGGCCTCAAGTACGTATTAATTATTCGATGAACGGTTTGCTTAGTGAAACTCCCGAACACGTGTTTTAGCAGTAGCAGTACTCGTGACGTCTTTTCATAGACAGCTGCGATGTTATGTGACGGTTTCAAAGTGCTGCTCACCCACACACACAAGTCCTTCTCCTTGTCAGTGCTTTCAAGAATATGGGAACCAAGGGTGCATAATAGGGGTCACGTACGTAAATATTGATCTGCTGCAGAACCGGACGGTAGATTGCGGAGATATCAGTCCTATCCATCTTGTTGACCACTTTCCCACCTTCCTTAATCTCCACCACCTTGACGACTAGTCGTTCTGTATCACTTCTACGTTATCAAGATCAATACTACGAAGTGTGCGCAGCACGTAGCGAGCTAGGGCTGAATCTTGGATCAGTAGTAGATATTCACTGAAATTGCGCAGCTGCTTCTCGGTTCGCTTTTGGGGTTTATCTCAGTACTGAATTCTCAAAAAGTTTGTCAATATGTACTCCCGATCAAACCCTACAGTTGGTCTAATATACGCAATTCGTCGCGCAGCCTAAAGGTGTCTTATCATTGAGATGCCTTAATAAAGAGTGGAGTGTGCTGCCTCTGATTGACTAGACACCCCGTTTACATGTCACCCAAATATGCGCCAATAAAACGATGCTTCGTAGACCAATCAACAAAACACACATTTTATATGATATGGTTTATTGAAAAGAAAGCGAAACAAGATTTCAATCGAGAAAGAAACTGCTGTAAAAAACGGAGGACTTAGGGAAAAATGCATGATTGTTGTTCGACAAATGCAAAGCTACATGACTACGTTGATCCAAGACTAGATAGATTATTCCCAATCACCATTGGCACCAACACACCCTGTTCCCGACGATTCTTCTTCTAGCCCGTTTTCCACTGGTTTTCCATTCGATTCACCACCGTTCGAAAGCGTGTATTGGCCAACGGATTGGGAGAACCGACTGAGTAACGGCCCATCGACTTGAATAACCGGCATGGAAAAGCACTGTGGTTGCGCGCGATTGAGAACTTTGAGGAACTCGGCGGTCTTCGCCCCGATACGCCGATGAATGTAGCTCTTGCAACACTTCACGTGATAGTGCAAGTAGTTACGAAACGTGTGGATCAGGTTGATTGTGCGCGGTGCAGAGGTTGATGTCAGGTGACGTGGGAAAAAGACTGTGTGGGAATGGAGGGCAGGAATTGTGTGTGTGTGGGACATAATCTTTAAGTAAATACACCACAAAATCACAGGATTAGAAATAGGTAACAAAATATTCATTTGCATGCTTTTCCGTCACACACACGCCCCACGATCGGTTTCGTGCTGTTAGCACTCATCAGGTAGGGACAGTAAGATCAGGATCAGCATGCGCAAGGGGTGGGTGTGAATGACGGAAAAGCAAGCAAATGAATATTTTGTTTCAGGGTTATGGGTTTAACCCCATTTAACATGTGTTTGGACACATGCTTTGAACAGGTTGGTCGTACCAGCCTTATCCAACAGTGCCATACAAGCGCTCCTTGTTTACCATTCTTCCACTGTTTCAAGCGCATGCGGATCCTGATCTTACTGTCCCTACCTGATGAGTGCAAACAGCACGAAACCGGTCGTGGGGTGTGAATAACGGAAAAGCATGCAAATGATTATTTTGTTTCATGGTTATGGGTTTAACCCCATTTAACATGTGTTTGGACACATGCTTTGAACAGGTTGGTCGTACCAGCCTTATCCAACAGTGGCATACAAGCGCTCCTTGTTTAGAAATAGGTACATTCCTCACTCACTCACATGCAGAACACACGCGGAGGACAAAAAACTGACCCAGGTGCCACATTTAGAAACTTTTCTCTCGAACTCCTTTGTGCCTAATTTTCTACAGATTTAGTAGCTTTTTAGGTTCCATAAACAATGTAGAGATTGCCACTTGGCTTCAACAACTGATGGGTCGTTCTTAACTGAAAATTGTGCGAAACAGAACAAAGCTGATGGAACGTTTGTCCAAAGTGTCTGATAGTGGACATTGTTTTTACCCATAAGACAAAAACAAATCAACGCGTGCAAGCCCCGAAACAAGCGGGTTGTCAGCAAATGGAATGTACATCACGGATGTGCAATCGTACAGTACTTCAGTGCTGTGCGGCGAACACCGTGCTAAATTGATTGGCCACGGGTATTGAGCTGCATGCTGTCTAGACCTGGGCAACCTGACAGTATCTTAGCCCACTTGCAATCTCTGACTGTGCGGCATTTTGCCTCGATCAGGCTTGTGCTTTCATACCATACCATAAATAGTATATAGTTCATGTATGCAGAAACAATATACACGTGTGTCATCGTGTGGCGGTTTTATGGCAGTTAAGCGCTCGGAACTCTCAGTTGATGTACTGATGTTCATGATGATGACGAGGACGCTTCTTGGGATGTCCGGACAGTATCTTAACCCACGTGCAGTCTCCGACTGTGGGGTACTTGGCGTGGATCAAGCCTGTGCTTTCATACCATACCTGAATGTACACGCGATAGAAAACCGCTTATTTTTGATTAAGCGAAAGCTTTTAACGTTACACTACTGAGCGAGCGAGGCCATCACAGCGCGCTGCTTGTTATGTTAGATTCGGTGTCCCTAAGGTGTCCTTTCGAAGTTTGTTTATATGATTCGTCGACGGTCGAAGACAATGACGGTTTCCTCCTGTCGATGCGCAACTGTTTAACGGATACTTTGATTGTTTATTCATGGAGAACATGACCGTATACTTATAAAGCAACGTATTTCAACCACAACAATTAAATGAGTGTATTTAGTTCACTTGATAAAAAATACAGAATTAATCAAGCAGCCTACGGAGCCACGTATAATGTTGTAAGTCGCATCTCTCTCCTAGTATGTCAGTATTGCAAAATTGGATTGAGTGAGCTTCAGTCAAAGAGACGGACTGCCATAAAAAGCGCAAGTTTAAACGGTTGGTTCAACCATTGCGGATAACCTCTCGCTAGACACCTAGATTGATAAGCGGATTGGCAGAGCAGCTGTCATTTTGTCGCGATTGAACTCTCGTGTTTGGGGTAACCGCAAGCTGACTGTAAAGACAAAGATGATGGTATACAGCGCGTGCGTACTAAATGCTTTACTATACGGCAGTGAAACCTGGGCCACCCACGCAAGACACGAACGGAAGCTGAATGCTTTCCATCTACGAAGCATCCGTCGTATCTTGAACATATCGTGGATGGACAGAGTGACTAACGCTGAAGTGCTTTCAAAAGCGGTCTACAGAGCATGTTCACCCTATTACGTCAGCGCCGCCTGCGGTGGCTTGGTCATGTCTATAGAATGGAAAATGGTCGTATTCCGAAAGATCTACTCTACGGTGAGTTGCAATTAGGAAGTCGACCATTGGGCAGACCGCACTTGCGGTACAAAGATGTTTGCAAAAGAGATATGAAAGCTCTTGACATTGACCCCGCAAGCTGGGAAGAACTTGCTCTTGACCGCTCACTTTGGAGGCATTGTGTAAAGCGTCGACTGCAAGCCGGGGAGGAGCAAATACAGCTCCTGGCTGCTGAACGCAGATCACGCCGCGGCGTGCAACTGATGCAATACAACAGAGTTCTGACTATCGTTGCAAGCGCTGCGGGAGAGATTGTTCCTCCCGAATCGGACTGTTTAGTCATTCAAAAAGTTGCAAAACATGAAATTCATGCGATGTGATGTACATCCAACAACAACAAACGGATGGAAAAATGTTTGAATCGTATGTATCAAGATTGCAACGTGAGGCCGCCGCTTTCTGGGTCATAATGGAATTCAGAAATGTTGTTGGCGAGTGACACGATTGAAGAATTCAGAAATTCAGGCTTCCGTTCTAGTGAGGGTCTGGTTTATTACAGGGTTTTTGAACTGGTAAGAAATTGATCTAATCGTTGTCACCATTACTGGCCACTTTATTAGTCTCCATTCAATCCGGAAAGTGATAACAATGCTCAAAATGAACTCAGATGTATATCTGTTCGGTATTGTAAAGCGATCCAGAGCAAACAATTCGACATTTCTTCTAGCGGTAAAGTCATAAATACGCATCCGATAACACCTGTTAGAAAGGGTATTATCGCGATGCGATTCTGAGGTAAATCAAACACCGTACTCTATTACTCGGTGACGAAACAGGATACAGCAAAGCAGGCAATGTAATCTCAATATAATGGCTTAATAAAAACACGATATATGATCAAACATGGATGTGCAATCAGTAGTACTTCTATGATACACAGCTAAGCGTGCTAAAATTGATTTGCCACTAGTACTAAGCTGTACACGAAAACACACTGGAGTCTCACTACCATTTTTATTTCTTATAGCTGTCTTCACATGGCAGTACTTTGTGCTGTGCGACTAACACCATGCTAAATTGATTGACCAGAGTTAGTGTGCTGCATGCGGAAACACGCTGGAGTCTCACTACCATTTCTATTTCCCTCTCCTCACATCTGTCTAGACCAGGGCAACCTGACAGTATCTTAGCCCACGTGCACTTTGCCTGGATCAGGCTTATGCTTTCATACCACCATCCCAGCTCAAATGCAGTATATTACTGTGTGGCACTTTGATTGGATCCGGCTGTGATTTCATACATACATTCGGCACTGAGTAAGCGCGGTAAAACTTTAAAATTTGCAAGCATGAAAGCGCTAAGTCGCAGGTGGTTGTATTCCATTTGGTCGGTGATACGAGCTGCAGGATGGCCTAACTCACAACATTCGACTGACAAATCATCAATCTAAGGAACCATGATAAACCGGAATGATGATCACCGTGATTTAAAACAGAGAGAGCGGGGGACCAACAGACTGACCGAACGTGATGTAAGCCACATTGTCACCCATGACCGCATCGGTGCCCAACAATTCGTTTGGAGGAGTGGATTGTGAGAACAAAACCTGTGGAGCTCGATCGATGCGACGACGAACTTCCGTCAATTCCTGGAAGAGAAGCGCGAACAAGCGGTTGAAACGACGACAATTACGGGGAAATAAGCACAGAGTGAGCATCATCATCATCAAAGACAGCATTACACCGGTAGCGCGTACCGAATGCTTAACTACCACACAACCATGAAAAAGTAAAATCCTAAGGGGAAGGGTGGGAGTTAAACAGCTCCGAATTCTATACAAGAGTAAGCACAAACAAACAGGGGAGAGGTGCCTACACCTCGAATGGAACATGCATTCAAACAAGTTTCGTGAAGGAGTAGAGCGACATCAGCATGGCAGCTTCCTTGCGGCTTTCACTGTCATGCATCATAACAAGCTTTTCTTGTCACTCCACTTGACAACATACAAGGTTAAGCAAACACTCCAAGAAGATGCTTAGTGCAAGACCGCCATTGAACACGGTTTCGGGACATATCCGGAAGCGTAACTAGCCATTGCGATATCGGATCGCGGGGACACCAGCGAATTATAAATCGATTTAATCAAAATAAACAAATATAAAAACGTTCAGGGCTATCCTATCAAATATGTTTCAGTCTTCAAATACCCCGGTTCCAGTATGTTGCCCAATGGCCATGCGAAAGATGAGGTGAAGTTAGGAATTGATCGTGGGTGCAATGCGATCTTGCAGATAAAAAGCACCATTTGAGATGAGCCTCAAGACTAAAATACGTGTTTGACAAGCGGCGATGTGCCCAGTACTGCATTATGGATGTGAAAAATGGTCAGCTAGTAATTGGCGTCGGCAACAAGGCGGTCAAGTGAGGACTTGACTGTCAACTGCGGATTTCGGTGTCCTGCTACTGATTACCGTCTACGGTGTTCGAAGGTGGGGACGCGAATGGATTACGATCTGATCAACGCACATGGGCTAGCGTGATTCGAGATGTGGGCTAAGATATATGTATGATGTATGGCATACAGGAGTGATTAAATACTTACAATACTACACGCGACTGTGAGCTACATCCCTCAAAGTAACTGCGAAATCGGACTCCAACCGACAACCGCAACTATCACTTGGATGGGCACGGTCTTCATCCGCAACAAATTGCCCTAGTTTGTAAACGCTACATGTCAAATTTAATTATGCGACGCTACCGAGAATTTTATAAAAGCCAGTTGAGTTACGAGTCTGATGGTGCCGGAAAATATTGTATTTGGCAGCAATAATTGAACGCCTAGACGTGTATTTTGTCCTTCTTGTCGAAGGTAAAGTGCTACAGTCAAAACTGTGGCGTGTATTACGATGTGTCGCACTGAGTATATGGTATTAAAGCACAAGCCTGATCCAGGCAAAGTACCGCACAGTCAGAGACTGTACGTGGGCGATATTACTGTCAAGTTGCCCAGGCCTAGACAGGTATGAGTACTATAAAACTGCCCCAAAGAGTATAGCAATTAACTACTCGAAAGACCTTCGCATACCCCTTTGGAAACCATTTAGGCAATGAAATAGTACACAATGCAATCCAATCGACTGAATTAAAAGGACTCTTAAAATCAGGAAAGTGATTGCTCTCGAAGGCAGCTTATAAGCGTGAGACTGTTCTAGAATTTACCAGCTATGATGTGATAAATAAATCATTTATCGCAACTGAATCCTGCTTATTTTTCATAGTTTGATTTTCATATCCGAGGAAAGGCGACTGAGACATGGAAAAGAGAAGTCAGGTTAAGATGAAAAGAAATGTTTAAATAGTGACTCTCTTGAGTTATTTATACAAACCAAGGAAGTTTAAGGATGAGTCAATCTCAAGAACCAATGTTATTCCAACAACAAAACAAGTTTTAAAGACCTATGCTAGAAAAGTATATAACAGATTATTTCACGGGCATAGCGAGCAGAGCACAACAGAGTTAAGTAAAAAAACTGAAAATGAAGGAAATTTGCACCAAGACACGAATATTGCCTCGTCTATTTCGATGCCAATGATGAACTCATGCGAGGATATACTGGCGCAATGAAGCAATTGTTGAATGAAGAGACTAACATAGACATAAGAGAATTTGAAATCTCCAAAGAGTTCAAATATTGTGAAGCAAAAACCTTGAGAAAATTTATAGATCACTGCGTACAATCAAAGCGGCCAGCATCCAACCAGAAAGAGCTTTTCAATTATAGGATTATTCAACACAAAAATTAGAACAAGTCTGTCTGGTAAAACGCTCAATGCATTGTGTTTCTGAAAAGATTGTCTCCAAAAAGATATAGATTATCCAGCAAGTTCTAAATATGGATTAAATTTGTAAAAGATTAGGAAGATTGAGATTGTTTTTGTGACAATAAATAGTACTTGTATACGTATTTGTGTCTCCTTTGGATTTATATTTTCAAAAATTTTGAAAACCGGTTTTATATAAATGAGAGTTGAATAAAATCGGTTTCAAAGTTATCGGATTTTGCGAACAAGAAACAGGCCTTACTCCGTGACTGGAAGGAGGTCGCTAGCCGGACGGCACATTCTGCTCCTGACAGGTATTCAGAGTACAAATGGAATTTCGCACATCAGTTCAAGCTTGACCCAAGGCAATAGCTCGAGGCAGTTTACAGAAAAGTTTCACGCAGGGAAGCGTTTTACTGGTGATTCAAAAAATAAGCTGGACGCAAACAGTAAAACTAGACACATCACAAATCTGTCGACCGCATATCGATTAGTAGCACATTGCTAATGGAAACCTATTTAACTCTTATTTGCAGCCCTGTAAAAATGAGCATTATCCGACTTCTATGCCAGAGCTCAAGCGGAGGTTGCATACATACACAACGACGTGCAGCATTGATCCCATAACAGCTGTTCTGGTTTTTAATAATCCTGTAGCATCTTCCAACGGATTACAATAACGAAAGTGACAAATATGCCTCTTTTTCCATATACTATATGGTGTCGTATGAAAGCACAAGCCTGATCCATTCAAAGTGCCGCACAGTCATAGAACGCACGTGGGCCAAGATACTGTCAGGTTGCCCAGGTATAGACAGATATAAGAGAAAATAGCAGAGGACGACCAGCTTGTTTCCGCATGCAGCAGCACGATCTTAGCCACGCAGTACAAAACTACTGCACGATGGTATATTCTGGCAAGATTGCCAGTGTTGCCAGTGACATTGCTCATAAAAGCAAATAAAAGTAGAAAACATTCAAGCGTCATCACCAAATGGCTTATTGAATCAATTATTGAGTGGGGTTATTCCTAGACTTAGTTGATGAGAAGTAAGAATAACATACAAGCGTCGCATAAATAAACAAGGATCGGACATAAATAAGGAAGCAATCCAAATTACCTGTAAAAACAATTTGCTGAGAATCACATCGTTTGGATCTTTGAAAATTGTGCTAAAAATCACGGTGATTCGATCCCCTTGGGCTTGGATGTAGCTATTACCGAGAGGAAAAGGGATAAATCAGTCATTCGATGAAGCAATACGATTGAGTGTGACGTCACTGTGTAGGAATTCGAAAAGAATGGTTGAAAATGCATGCTAATCAAATTCAATTTTCGAGAGAAAAAGAAAAGTAATATTACTGAGGTCTATTCATCAGCCAGAGACACTGTCGGGTGCTATCCAGAAAACCACCCTCAAGGAAAACACATTTCACCTCTGACACTGAAGCTATTTTTCACTCCATAGTAAAGGCCGAGTGTACAAACCAGTGGTGCGTGCTACACTACTTTTTGACTGCGAAACCTGGTCTATCCGATCGGAAGATGTCCGGCGGCTTTCTGTTTTTGATACCCGTTGCCTGCGTAGAATTGCTCGCATTCGGTGGCAGCATCGTGTTACAAATATAGATGTCTGCAAGCGGGTGTTAGGACCAGGTGGCCACGGACTGAGAGAAATGCTGATGCTTGCTCGCTTGCGATGGTTGGGACATGTTTTAAGAATGCCTACTCACCGTTTACCGTACCGCGCCTTATTCGCAGAGCCTGGCAGAAGCTGGGAGAAAAGATCGGGTGGCCAGTCCATGACGTGGCGCGTTGGGATGAAGAAACTCACCGTAGCGCTAGGCTCAGTTGGGCGTATTCGTTTGCCTGGGTGGGGTCCAAAGCTCCACCTAATAGTTGGCTGGAAACCTTACGCGATATGGCTACAAACCGAAGTCAGTGGCGCCAGTGTATTTTATTATGTGTGTCATAATTTTTTATTCGGTATTATTTTACATAAAAAAACACAAAAAACCCAAAAAATCGCATGCAGTGAAACTACAAAAACAAGCTGCTTTTTTGTGCATTTGCTTTTGCATATTCCGCTTGCCTGCTTTCCCTTTTCCACGTGCTTGCTTATCTGCTTTTCCTACTTCATATTGCTTGGCACTTTGTCTGGCTCCAGACTTGTGCTTCATGAGGATGATGATGAGATGCAGCGAGGCGAAACGGCGGGGGTTGACTACTAATCAGTCATGTTCCTTAGTCTGGCGAAGCTTCTGTCTGAGTGAAACGTTACCTAAAACATGCTCTAACCGATTGCACTCAAATTTGTTTGCTTGTTGAATACACGATAGGTCCCAAACATGTATGAAAGCACAGGCCTGATCCAGGCAAAGTGCCGCACAGTCAGAGACTGCACGTGGGCTGAGATACTGTCAGGTTGCCCAGGCCTAGACAGATATGAGGGGGGGAAATAGAAATAGAAATGGTAGTGAGACTCCAGCGTGTACTCGCATGCAGCTCACTACCGTTGGCCAATCAATTTAGCACGATGTTAGCCGCACAGCACAGAAATGCTGCACGATTGCACATCCGTGCACAAACATCCGTCCCAAACATATTCCAATCCATAGCGCACATAGTCGTTTAATATGTTCTATGTGCCCCATCGCGGTAGCATGTACTGCCGTGAAATTTTGTAGTACTTCTGCGCAAGTATGTGTTCAAAAGTGATGTTCTACCGGTAATGTGCTGCACATGAGTCGCATGGATATGTACGAAATCGCAAGCCTGATCCAGGCAAAGTGCCACACCGTCGTAGACTGCACGCAGGCAAAGATACTGTCAGGTTGCCCAGACCTAAGCAGATAAGGGAAAGGAAAATAGCTATGGCGGTGAGACTTCAGTGTGTGTTCGCATGCAGCTCACCACCGGTGGCCAATCAATTTAGCACGGTGTTGGCCGCACACATCCGTGCAATCATTTCTAATGGTATAAATATGATTTGAAAATGAACAGAACAAACCAATTGAACTGGCTGGTATTGTGATCCAGCAAAATAGTCAAAAGGTTGGGGCGTGCTGGTTTACTGCCGTCAGACGGAGAAACGAATTTTGGGGTGAAAAAAATGACCACCATCAATTGTTGTTGGATTTTGTGTGTGAACAATATCGGACGAGTTAGTAGCACCTGAATACGACGCAGGCTATGTCGAGGGATAGTCACATGACTGAGCGTGGATGGCAGATCCCGTCGTTTGAACCGGGACTGGAGGTTCTGAGTCCAAATGGGAACGATCTCGATGAAATACAGGATTACTATATGGTATGGTATGAAATCACAAGCCTGATCCAGGCAAAGTGCCGCACAGAGACTGCACGTGGGCTGTCAGGTTGCCAAGGCCTAGACAAATATGAGGGGGGAATAGAAATGGTAATGAGACTCCAGGGTGTTTCAGCAGGCAGCTCACCACCGGTGGCCAATCAATTTAGCACGGTGTTAGCCGCACAGCACAGAAATGCTGGACGATTGCATATCCGGATTAGTAGGAGCGTTTGGGTTTTTTGAAGAAGGCGTTTCATTCCTGTTACCGTGCAACGGATATAATCGGTTTCCTATGTCAATCTGAGTGGTAGCCTGAACATTTTGACAGCAGTTTTCAAGAAAAGATCACTTTGATGTTCGAATGAGTACGGGAAAGCCGATTAAACGATTACAAACACAGATACTGTTGGCCAAAGCAATCTTGTATCACAGAACACCGAGAATGCAAGAATAGAACAACGATCATCATAAGTTAACGGAAATTAGACGACTGCTTTACATGAGACAAGAGATTTTTATAGCTAGAAATAAGAGATAACAAATCTAGCAAACAAAACGATCTGACATACATTGATTCGTTGGGACGATAATGGAAGACAGCACGTTGGATACCGACAGCTTCATCGCCGAGCGCATGAAAATCCAAGAAACGGTTGAACAAGCCAGCGAAACAATTCCGTTTCAATAATGAGGCTTGTGTTGCAAGTGGAGCGAATTTGTCAGGGATTGTAGCCAGATCATAGAGCAGTGAAACGGCGGCACCAGTTTCTGGTTCCGAACAAAGATACGGGCCGTATTCTTTCGAGAGAAACTTGAAAAACGTTTTAGACTGAATGCACTATACCTCCGAGATATGAGATTGCTCAAGCTGTCCGTACGACGTCAACCAAATACTAACCATCAACTTGGTTCGGTCATTAGGTAAAGTGTGTATCCGGAAAAATACTCCATCAAAATCGGCTATAGTCTGATCAGTCTTTTCATATTTGACGCTGACGGAAAGCACATTAGAGCACAGGTGAAACAGTACTTTTGTTTTGCATTTTCAAACTTCCACAGTAAAATTTCTTCCAATGCGTGATTTTGAACGTCTAAGAGTATCATGGCACCTCGAGAATCTACATCGATTAGTTTATGGAAGACTGAAAAAAGAACAACGGAAAATTATACAAATTATGCAAGCAAATTATACAAAGTATGCAAATCCCCTGGCCCTATGTCAAGAATGATTTAATATGTCAATTCGAAGCCCAGAATAACACAACACTAGCATATAAAAAAGAGATAACAGATGATTCATATTATCATCTTTATCAACCAGGTAGCATTCAACACCGTAGCAGATACAAATGCGTTAACTGCAATAAAGTAAACCAAAGACCCGAAACATAAGGATGGGTGGGACCTTAAATAGCTTCGGATTTTATATATAGAATAAGGCATAAACAGATATGGCTAATATAAACTGGCTGCCAAGTCGGAAATAAAACATCCAATGAGACTGGAACTTGAGGTAAAGCCAGCGTATGTTTTAGCATCATTCATCACCTAAAACCAACCTAACCGTCATCCGAACACCTGCATGGGGCAGTTAATGACTGTGCGAAACATTGTTAAACTCTACATGCGATTTTAAACATATTCATCATCATCCGGCAGCACAAGTATGAAACCAATAAAAAAGCAGAGTAACTAAATGACACGAGGCTTAGCAAATAAGCAAAGATGCGTCGGAAAACGGTCAAAAGAGACATAATACAAACACAATACGTATTTGACCACAAGCCGAGCGCAAGTATCCAGCTGTGGAAAAAGAAGCCTATGCTATCGTGGAAGCTGTCAAGAAATGGCGGCATCATCTGATTGGCAGTCACTTCAAATTGGTGACCGATCAACGCTCAGTCGCGTTCATGTATGACATTCAACACAAAAGCAAGATAAAGAATGACAAAATTCTTCGTTGGCGTCTGGAATTAACCGATTTCCATTATGACGTGGTTTACCGTCCTGGAAATGAAAATCTTGCTGCTGACGCTCTTTCCAGACATTGCTCGACCATGTCATGTGATATTAATAAATTGCGTGAACTTCACGAAACACTGTGCCATCCTGGAATTACTCGCATGTTACATTTTATTCGGGCAAGAAATTTACCTTACTCTGTCTCCGACGTGAAACAAATGGTCAACCAATGTCGAAGTTGTTCAGAAGTCAAACCGAAGTTTTATAATCCTCCTCCCGTCAACCTCGTTAAAGCTACTCAACCTTTCGAGCGCTTGAGCATTGACTTCAAAGGTCCGCTGCCATCTAAATCTAATAACAGATATCTTCTGACGTGTATTGACGAGTACTCACGTTTTCCTTTCGCATTCTCATGTTCCGAAATGACTGCATCTGTTGTGAGCGATTGTCTGACCCAACTTTTTGCGATTTTCGGCATGCCAGCATATATACATTCTGACAGAGGAGCGGCTTTCATGTCCCAGGAACTTCGAAACTTCCTACACGATAAGGGAATAGCAACGAGTCGCACAACCAGCTACAATCCACAAGGCAATGGACAGGTTGAACGACTGAATGGAACACTTTGGAGGACGATTCAGCTTGCGCTAAAATCAAAGAATCTGCCAATCAGTCACTGGGAAGATGTTCTCCTGCAAGCATTACACTCGATTCGATCCTTATTATGCACAGCTACTAACGCCACTCCTCATGAACGTATATTCTCGTACTGCCGAAAGTCTACAACTGGCGTATCCCTTCCCACTTGGCTAAGTTCTCCCGGCCCCGTGCTACTGAGAAAATATAACCGCACATCTAAATACGATCCCGTCGCGGAGGAAGTGGACCTACTTGAGTGTAATCAACAATATGCCATCGTTCGGCTACCTGATGGAAGAGAGGATACGGTTTCATTGAGACATTTGGCACCTCTCGGTAATCGCTCAACTCTCCCACCTGAACTTGATCCTACATTGTTTGAGCAGATAGAAAATGACGTGACCGATTCCAATAATGCAGACGCCGGCTATGTAGTGCCTGATATGGAGCCTTGTCAAGCAGAGCTAACTGAATCAAATCCGACACAATCCCATCCGGATGTGAATCAAATATTGATAGAGCAACAACGTGTGCGTCCGTACCAACTTCGGAATCGCGAGGCCTAATCCATTCAGATATATATAATCACCGTTTTTCGCCATCACCACCTACATCCGAACCCCCTTAATTCCTTTACTCTTTCGCGCCGGGAAGAATGTAGTATGTTTGTTTGTATATGTTATTGTACCCCACTAAACTCTTTCTTTGTTTTACAGCCTGTACTCTAGTTCCAAGTTCGATAAAGCCTACATTCAAGGCCTTTGTCTTCTCACTGTTCTCCTGATCGCTTGAGCTCATTACAC
>JACCGJ010000722.1:16164-26829 GCA_013407085.1 Atriophallophorus winterbourni
AAGATACTGTCAGGTTGCCCAGACATAGACAGATATAAGATAAAATAGCAGTGAAAGTCCAGCTTGTTTCCGCATACAGCAGTAATATAGCACGATCTTAGCCACGCAGTACAAAACTACTGCACGATGGCATATTCTGACAAGATTGCCAGTGACCTTGCTCATAAAAGCAAATAAAGGGGAAAACATTCAAGTGTTATCACCATTGAGTGGGGTTATTCCTAGACTTAGTTGATGAGAAGCAAAAATAACATACAAACGTCGCATAAATAAACAAGGATCGGATTTAAATAAGGAAGCAATCCAAGTTACCTGTAAAAACAATTTGCTGAGAATCACATCGTTTGGATCTTTGAAAATGGTGCTAAAAATCACCGTGACTCGATCCCCTTGGGCTTGGATGTAGCTATTACCGAGAGGAAAAGGGATAAATCAGTCATTCGATGAAGCTAATAGGACGGAGTGCGATGTCAGTGTATAAATTTGAAAAGAATGGTTGAAAATGTATGCTAATCAAATTCGATTTTCGAGAGAAAAGTAACACTACAGAGGTCTATTCATCAGCCAGAGATACATTTAAACCGATGTTACTGCTTAACCATCACAGCGTAGAAGCGTGAAATACACCAGCGTAGTGCCAACGGTGAGCTCTCGGGTGCTATGCAGAAAACCACCCTCAAGGAACAACACATTTCACTTCTGACAACGGAGCCAGTTGGGCAGCGAGACAAAAACAAGACGGCGGTGGGTTAACTACGGACTCAGTCAGTTTTCTCTGTACTGACTATCACGCTTGGTCTGGCGAAGCTTCGTGTCCTGAAGTGAACGTTAACCATTGCACACAATGTCTTGCATAGGAAACACGTCGGTCAAACATATTCCAATCCATTTAGCGCGACATAGTAGTTTTTAATATTGTTGCTATGTGTCCCATAGCGTAGCAGTACTGCGGTGAAGATTTTTGTATTACTGTCTGCGCAGTAGGTGGTAAAGTGAGGTTCTACCGGTGAATGCGCTGCACATTGGAAGTTCGCATGGATATGTAGAAACGGCAACCTGATCCAGGCAAAGGGTTTCCACACAGTCGGAGACTGCACGCAGCAAGATACGTCAGGTTGGGCCCAGACCGGGCAGATAGGGAAAGGAAATAGCTATGGCATGGAGACTTCAGTGTGTATTCGCAGGCAGCTCACCACAGGTGGCCAATAAAGTTAGCACGGTGTATGGCCGCACACCACGGGAAGTGCGGCACATTGCATTCCGAGTAGTAGGGAGCGTTTGGGTTTTTGAAGAAGCGTTTCATTCCCTGTTACCGTTCAACGGATAGTAATCGGTTTCCTATGTCAATCTTGAGGGGTAAAGCCGCCTGAACATTTTGACAGCAGTTTTCAAGAAAAGATCACTTTGATGTTCGAATGAGTACGGGAAAGCCGATTAAACGATTACAAACACAGATACTGTTGGCCCAAGCAATCTTGTATCACAGAACACCGAGAATGCAAGAATAGAACAACGATCATCATAAGTTAACGGAAATTAGACGACCGCTTTACATGAGACAAGAGATTTTTATAGCTAGAAATAAGAGATAACAAATATAGCAAACAAAACGATCTGACATACATTGATTCGTTGGGACGATAATGGAAGACAGCACGTTGGATACCGACAGCTTCATCGCCGAGCGCATGAAAATCCAAGAAACGGTTGAACAAGCCAGCGAAACAATTCCGTTTCAATAATGAGGCTTGTGTTGCAAGTGGAGCGAATTTGTCAGGGATTGTAGCCAGATCATAGAGCAGTGAAACGGCGGCACCAGTTTCTGGTTCCGAACAAAGATACGGGCCGTATTCTTTCGAGAGAAACTTGAAAAACGTTTTAGACTGAATGCACTATACCTCCGAGATATGAGATTGCTCAAGCTGTCCGTACGACGTCAACCAAATACTAACCATCAACTTGGTTCGGTCATTAGGTAAAGTGTGTATCCGGAAAAATACTCCATCAAAATCGGCTATAGTCTGATCAGTCTTTTCATATTTGACGCTGACGGAAAGCACATTAGAGCACAGGTGAAACAGTACTTTTGTTTTGCATTTTCAAACTTCCACAGTAAAATTTCTTCCAATGCGTGATTTTGAACGTCTAAGAGTATCATGGCACCTCGAGAATCTACATCGATTAGTTTATGGAAGACTGAAAAAAGAACAACGGAAAATTATACAAATCAAATTATAAACAATTATGGTATGAAGACACAAGCCTGATTCAGACAGTCAGAGACTGCACGAGGGCAAAGATACTGTTAGGTTGCCCAGGCCTAGACAGATTAGGAAGAAAAAGAACAGGAAATGGTAGTGAGACTTCAGCCTGTTTCAGCATGCAGCTCACTACATCTGGCCAATCAATTTATTGACGGATCATATAAGCGCGTTTCCGATAAAGAGAAAACATCAATATATAGACGATCTAAGGTAAAAACCAATGCAGCTTGCTGGGCTATGTCTGAGAGTTCTGACATTCATTGCTCCTATGTGAGCAGAGGTCTGTGGTTTCAGAAAGTGATCTGTAAATTCGCGAACAGAGAATATTCCAACATGTTCAGCGTGGTTTTTTCTAAGGCTGTGATTGACTCACGGAGAGTTGCTAGGAGTGGATGAGGGGAAGGGTCAAAATCTCCTGGCCCTTGGCCAGATGAACACAAGGGCAAATTAAAATTTTAATTGTCAAATTCGTGCCCAGGAATAACAAACAATAGTTAAACAACTAATGATATCAAAGGATCTAACAGATGATTTATTATTATTATCCTCATCATCCGAGGTAGCATTACACCGGTATGCCTGATCCAGGCAAAGTGCCGCACAGCCAAGGACTGCACATGGGCTAAGATACTGTCAGGTTGCCCAGGCCTAGACAGATATGAGGAAGAAAAGAGAACAGCAAATTGTAGTGAGACTTCAGTCTGTTTCAGCATGCAGCTCACTACCTCTGGCCAATCAATTTAGCACGATGTTAGCCGCAAAGCACAAAGTACAGAACGATTGCACATCCGTACGGCCACTACACCGGTAGCATATAACAAATGCTTAAATTCCATAAAGTAAAATCCTGAAAGAGGGGGATGCGTTGGACTTAAATATCTTCGGATTTTATATAAAAAAGTAACCACAAACAGATGATGGTTAATAATAAACGGCTGCCAAAGTCGAAAATAAAACATCCAGATGAGACTGGAACTTGAGGTAAAGCAGCAGTATGTTTAGCTCCATTCCTCACCTAACATTATTTAAACCTGCATGCAGTTAATGACTGTGCGACATTATTAAACTCCAGGCATGCGATTTTAAACATATTCATCATCATCCGGCAGCACAAGTATGAAACCAATAAAAAAGCAGAGTAACTAAATGACACGAGGCTTAGCAAATAAGCAAAGATGCGTCGGAAAACGGTCAAAAGAGACATAATACAAACACAATACGTATTTGACCACAAGCCTTGGTCCAGGAGCCTTGCAGTCACAGAAAGCATGTTAGTTAACATAGTGTTAGGTTGCCCAGTTCTAGACAGAAATGAGAATAGAAATTACATTAAGACTCCAGCATGTTTCCGCAGGCTGTTCACCACAAGTGGCAAATCAATTTAGCAGAGTGATAGCTGCATCGCACAGAAGCGCTGTACGATTGTACAAATGAACCGTACAGCCATACACTCAAGAAAAAAGAAGGTTACAGATTTGTTCGAATCATATAAGAAATTTCAGGTTTATGTTAATGTTTTATATAAAAAAGACCAACCGTACACAATTACAAAATATCAACGAGATGAATGTTAGCTAAATTGTTTGATGACTGCATCATTTTGACAAATGTATTTTAAAATAAAGGGGGTAAAGGAACGCTGATATAGTGATGTTCGAGATGACAATATAATATATTTGGATTGTTCAGGTTGTTCATGCACGGAAATAGGTTTAATGACATGTCGCACACTGCCACTTAAACCCTCAAATGATGTAACACTCAATTGCAAGGCACCAGATCCCAGGTAAAACACGTAATCGAAACTAAATTTTCTCAAAATCCGGGATACGATTCTGTCAGAACATTTTATTTCTTAAATCCCTTTCAGGGAGGAGAAGATTCAATGGTGAAACCATCTCCAGTAACCGGAAAAGTCCTTGAAGGTTCTGATGTTCTTTGTATACCTCCGAATCATAAGAGCCCGGAAAAAAATCACCCAGTTATATTACATCTACAATGCTTGTAACAATTGTTGAATGAAAGCACAAGCCTAATCCAGGCAAAGTGCCGCACAGTCAAAGACTGCACGTAGGCTGAGATACTGTCAGGTTGCCCAGGCCTAGACAGATATGACAACAGAAATAGAAAGGAAAAATAAAGAAATGGTAGTGAGACTCCAGCGTGTTTCAGCATGCAGCTCACTACCGGTGGCCAATCAATTTAGCACGGTGTTAGCCGTACAGCACAGAAGTGTTGCACAATTGCACATCCGTGCAACAACAATTGTTAAGCAATTTGTGCTTTAATTTAGCCGAAGAGGAGTATGTCATTATCAAAAAACAAATGCGTTACAATCTGACTAACGGCTGTAAACAGCTGGATGAGAACATTAAACGAGGGTTATAGTATTGATGTTGTCATACTGCATTTTGGCAAAATCCATCCTAACTTGGATCATGCAATATTGCTGGTAAAACTTGTACGATATGGCTTGTCTGAAAATATTCTTGCACGATTTCATTCGTATCTGATCTGTCGCAGATGGCGTGCTGAGGTAAACGAAACCTTTACTGACTGGTGAGCTAGCTCGACTAGTATGGTATGAAAGCACAAGCCTGATCCAGGCAAAGTGCCGCGCAGTCAGAGACTGCTAGCTCGACTGATATTCCATATGATACCGTTCCCGACAAGTCATTGTTTGAGCTATAATGATTACCAAAGTTAATTACATCTTAGCTGCTACACGCTGGTGACTAGAAATAGTAGAAAACTTTGCACAGATATACAATTTCGCAGTAGTTCTATACTTGTATGAAAGCACAAGCCTGATTCAGGCAAAGTGCCGCACAGTCAGGCTGCACGTGGGCCAATATACTATCAGGTTGCCCAGGAAATGGTAATGAGACTCCAGCGTATTTCAGCATGCAGCTCACTACCGGCGGCCAGTCAATTTAGCATGGTGTTAGCCGCACAGAACAGAAGTACTGTAAGATTGCACATCCGTGCACGTTCTATACTACTATTACTACCATACACCGTGCCAAATTGATTTTCCGTTAGCAGTATGAATGTATGTATGTGTGAAATTACAAATCTGATCCAGGCAAATTTTCGCTCTGTCATGGACCGTAGGAGGGCTGAGATACTGTCAGGTTGCCCAGACCTAGACAGATACGAGAAAGAAAATAGAAATGGTAGTGAGACTCCAGCACGCATCTCACTACCGGTGGCCAATCAATTTAGCACGGTGTTAGCAGCACAGCACGAAAGTACTGCCCGATTGCACGTCCGTGGCGTCCACTGCGGTTGGCAGTAAGTTGCATGTGGAAACACACTGGATTCTCAACGCCATTAACTCGTCCACGTTAATCCTTCTAGGTCTGAACAACCTGACAGTATCTAAACCCACGTATAGTCGATGGCTATATGATACGGGTGTGCAATCGTGCAACACTTATGTGCAATGCAGCTAACAGCGCGCTAAATTGACAGCCGCAAGATTATCCAGGAACGTAAATATCTGAATTCTGATTTGCCACCCTTTTCGATGTATATATGTATGTGTGAAACCACAAATCTGATTCATGCAAATTGTCGCGCTGTCATGAAGCATAGGTTGGCGAATATACTGTCAGGTTGCCCAGGCCTAGACACAAAGGAAAGACAATGAGACTCCAGCGTGTTTCACCATACAGCTCAGTAGCGGAGGCCAATTGGTTTAGCACAGTGTTACCTGTACAGCATGGAAGTACTGCACAATTGTACATAAGTGCCACAAGTAGGTGATAGAGATAGGGTAAATTTGCGCAGCCAAGGCCGACGACAGAGATTTCCAGGTGGAACAATGATGATTGACTTTTTTATTTTGTGCTACTATCTCCTCCTGGAGGATGAGTCGGCTTCAATGAAGATTCTTTGGGAATTTGATACATAGCGGCGTCCCCGGCACCACTCGGTGTTTGTTCACGTTAGCTTCTCTAGCTTCTGCACAACCTAGTGCGACCTGGGAGGCAGCAGGGAGTTGCCAGAAAGAGGTGGTGTGGACCAACTAACCGTCTACCAGACTCTGTTGTGCAGCATTTCTGTGCTGTGCGGCTAACATCGTGCTAAATTGAGTGGCCAACGCTGGAGTCTTGCTACCATTTCTATTTCCCCCCTCATATCTGTCTAGGCCTGGTCAACCTGACAGTATCTTAGCCCACGTGCAGTCTGTGACTGTACAGCACTTTGCCTGGATCAGGCAAGTCTGGAGCCAGACAAAGTGCCAAGCAATATGAAGCAGGAAAAGCAGATAATGCTTTCAAGATCCAAACATACTTCTCGGGCACTCCATGTCTCAGTAGACAGTTCCAAAGACTTTCACGATCGATTGAATCGAATGCCGCTCGTATGTCAAGGAATACAACGATAGTTGGTTTACGAAAAGTGTGGCGTTGCTCCAGTAACTGACGGAGTGTGAAAATTTGATCTATGCACCCTCGGCCGGCACGAAACCCATTTTGCTCCTCACGGATTTGCTCTTCCCGTTTGGTACTCAATCGGTGAAGCAGAATGGACGCCAGTATTTTAGGAGCTACTGAAATGAGACTGATACCCCGATGATTTTCACAGGAATCGCGCCGTCCCTTTTTGAAAATCGGAGCAATTACTGATTCTCTCCAAGGGATCGGAACGCGTTCCTCAGCCCATATGTTGGCGAACAGCGCTTGAAGTTCGCGAACTAAAGCGAAACCGCCATCTTTGAACAATGACGGAAGCAAGGCATCAGCACCTGATGCCCGATGGCGCTTAAGGCTCCGGACTACACTGTAAATCTCTGATTGAGTCGGAGCCTCAAGAGAAATCGACCATGGGGTACAGTGTTCCGTATTCTCGAAATCAGTGGGTGCAGAAGGCCAGTTAAACTGTGCTTCAAAATGTTCTGCCCATCGCTCCATGCGTCTGTGCATGTTAAAAACTGGCAAACCATCTGCTTCACGTATCAACTCACTGATGCCTGGTCGCCCGCTTCCAGTTGTTCTGATGAGTTGGAACAATTTTCTGAAATTGCCTACAGCTGCCGCAGATTCCATTTCCGTAGCCTTAGAACTCCACCAACTTTCCCTGTCGGTTCTCAAACTGGCAACCAGTTTACGTTTAATAAGCCTTCGTGACGCATCATGTATGCTATCAGCAGAAAGCAACCGACGTTGGTCCATTAATTGGAGAGAATTCGCAGAAACCCAGTGCTGAGCTACACGGGGAGTCAACCCACAACTATCCAACGCGGCTGTTTCCAAGGAGGTTTGAATCCCACTCAATTGGTCATCGATACTATTTTGGGGAACTGTAGACAGATGCAGACTCAAATTGGCCTGAAACCCTCGGCGAACCGGGAGATCGTTAAGCCTAGCAACATTCAACTGCCTTGCAACATTTCCACGTTTCCCACCAAAACGCATCGAGAGCTTAGCACAGACTAACGCATGATCGGACTCTAGACAGATGCCCCAGTAGGAGCGGCAATCTTGCACACTCCCTCGCCAGGAGTAGCTGATAGCAATATGGTCAATTTGCGTGAACAAGGCCGCCAATGGAGATCTCCAGGTGGAGCACTGACGCTTTGAATGGCGGAAGTTAGTGCTGGCAAGGTACAGTCTGTGCTCTGAGCACAAGTTAAGCAATCTTTCGCCGTTGTCATTACGAAGACAATCGAGACCAAACCGTCCACCCACGAAATGCTCGTTTAAAGATAGACGGCCTACACGTGCATTCATGTCTCCAGCTAGGACAAGGATGTCACTCCTAGATGCAAGTCTAATGAGTTCTTGTAATCTTCCATAAAACTCATCCTTGTCAAGTTCAGAGCTACAATTAGTCGGTGCATGGGCAGCAACCACAAACAGGTCGCGGAATTGGTTGCAAAATCGGACTTTTTTGCACGAACCCTGTAGTCTTACTGCACAAAGGCGACTGTCGACTGGGATCCAGTCTAACAGTGCGACCTCAGCTCGCTCACTCAAGACGACTCCGACACCAGCTTGACCAGATACCGTGGCATCGTCATCAGTGGACAAACGTAGATAGTGTGACTTACGTAAGTTAGAAGGGTTACACAATCGTGTAACTGAGCTAGAGTTATGCATGCGTGTTTCCGACAAACAGCACACATCGACGTCGAGGCTATCAAGCGTGCGAGCCAAAACTGCCTGCTGTCCGATGCTAGCTAAAGTCCGTACATTAAACGCCGCTAATTTGAATGGTACGCGTGGGCGGAAGAACGCTCTGGAGGCATTCGAAGCAGGCAAAATATTCGAAGTGGCTGAATTCGAAAACCTCGATAGGAATGAAAGCACAAGCCTGATCCAAGCAAAGTGCCGCACAGTCAGAGACTGCACGTGGGCTAATATACCTCGATGAACAAGCTGCACTTCTGTCAGGGCTAACCAAAGAACCACAAAACGGAAAACAGTTATTAAAAAAGTTTGCATGCAGTGTGAGATCATGTAAAGCATTTTGAGCAGAACAAAGAGCTTGAGAGCAGAGAGCGTGAGAGCACGGGATCTGTCATTTTTACCATTATTTTCATAGTTGCTTGTCATCATCATCAAAGACAGCAATACATCGGTAGCACGTACCGAATGCTTAACTGCCATACAACCATGAAAAAGTAAAATCCTAAAAGATGGGGAAGGGTGGGACTTAAATTGCTACGGCTTCTATAGAAGAGTAAGCACAAACAAACTGGGAAGAGGTGCCTACACCTCGAATGGAACATGCATTCAAACAAGTTTCGTGAACGAGTAGAGCAACATCAGCACGGCAGCTTCCTTGCGGCTTTCACTGTCATGCATCATAACAAGCTTTTCTCGTCACTCCGCTTGACAACATACAAGGTTATGCAAACACTCCAAGAAGATGCTTAGTACAAGACCGCCATTGAACACGGTTTCGGGACATATCCTGGAGCGTAACTAACCATTGCGATATATGATCGCGGGGACACCAGCCTGGAAGACGCGCTGCGCCTACTTTGGAAAGGTTACTAGTAAGAAGTTTTAGCTGCCTATGCCATGTGACGGTTTTGGCCACCCCTAGATTTACGCCAATCAGGATGTGGCGTCGCAAAAAGAATCTGTTTCGGAAGTCGGTGGTCCGGCATCCGTAAAACGTGACCCAACCAGCGTAACCTATGCAGGTTGATCTGCTTCTCTATATCGACATTACTACCAAACAACTTATTTCGGAGAGCATCGGTGCGCATACGATTGTGACAGCTAACTCCTAGAATGCTGCGGAGACACCGGTTGTCAAATACTTGGAGACGCTGAATGTGTTCTTTACGTAAGGTCCAGGTTACGCACCCATACAGTAACACAGCCCGCACTGTCGCTCTATAGACTCTACCCTTGAGTAGCAGAGACAGTCCCTTCTGACGCCAGAGGTGACCTAGGTTGCGGAATGCTACGGTCGCTTTAGAAATGCGTGCCGAGACCTCGTTATCTAACGATGCAGAATTATTGATACAACTACCGAGATACGTAAAATAGTTGCTTGTGGGCGTGATACTACCCGGTTGCCCAGGCCGAAGTAGGGGGTTAGCTTAGGGGGCCCCACCCGGAGCCTTTGGCTAAAAAGCCTGAACCACAAGGCAGTAGACGACTTCCTGGGGTAGACTATTCCAGTGAGTACATATCCGGAGGGAAAAGAAATGCCTGCGACAGTTGAGGCGTGAGTGTTGATATGAAAGTTTGAGTGAATGGCCACGAAGATGTGAAGTTTCACGATTAAGGACAAGAATGTGTTTACAAGGGTGATCAGTGGATGAGAGGATTTGGTAGGTGAGGATGAGGTCACCACGGAGCCTTCTGTATTTCACTGAAAATAGATTGAGGGAGCGAAGACGTTCAGGATAAGTATACGAGGCCAGACCTCTGACAAGTTTTGTGGCGCGTCGGTGGGGAGCCTCAAGAAGTCTTTGGTCCTTCAGTAACCACGGGCACCAAACTTGAACGGCGTATTCGAGATGTAGACGGATGAATGCTTTGAGCAAAAGCGACAAACACGTTTGAGAAGACCAAGCATGGCGTTTGCTTTATTGGCTGCTCTCAGGCACGTCGCCGAGACTGACATGTTGGACTGCACGATAATGCCTAAGTCCCTTTCTGAGGAAGTCGTCTCAATTGGGTGTAATCCCAGGTAATAGCTTGGGATAGAGTTTGTACGCGTGGAAAGGACGCGGTATTTCTCTGTATTGAACGGTAAGCAATTTTCGAGTGACCACACATAAAGCGAATTGAGGTCGTCCTGTATAAAAGCACAAGCCTGATCCAGGCAAAGTGCCGCACAGTCAGAGACTGCACGTGGGCTAAGATACTGTCAGGTTGCCCAGGCCTAGACAGATATGAGGAAGAAAAAAGAACATGAAATGGTCGTCCTG